>JAQGDQ010001165.1:0-57870 GCA_030141605.1 Tubiluchus corallicola | reverse complement strand
CCTATCCACATTTGAGATACCAATGTCACATTTGACTTGACATGTGTCTACATTTGACTTACCAAAAACGCTTAAGATTTGTTGAAAACCATTGTTAACACATTTGAACTACCTAAGTCTACATTTGAGTTACCAAGACACATTTGAATTACCAAAATCTACATTTGAGTTAACTCACGTCTACATTTGAGTTACCAAGACACATTTGAATTACCAAAACCTACATTTGAGTTAACGCACGTCTACATTTGACATGTAAAACCTATACAACCGTAACGAGAATGGGCAAGAATCGTGTAATCATATATTCAACAAGGTTTATAAATACTGCTAGTGTTAATGGAATTGACTTTTTGTATTACGAGCTTTTTTGGCCACTTAATGGTGATTAGAAGCTTTTCTGTCGATGAAGTGAAAGAAGTGTTACTATACTTGTTAATTAATTAGCTAAATGTTGTAGCAAATGTATAATATTCAACAAAACTAATGTTATACTGTTTAATACTAATCAATTTTATTGATGTAAAGATTGTAATGTTTAATTAATGTATGATTGAAATGTAACACTTACTTACAAAATAAATAATATGTATATGATACTAAGGATTTTTATTCTCTTTTACATCATTTTTACATCATTTTACATCATGGCTGCCCCTACAGTTACACCTGATCAAGTTCAATTGATAATTTTAAAAATAGTCTGAAAACTGACTATTTCAATGAAGCCTTCTGTGATTGAGCTAATCTTGTATTTTTTACGATTGTGTATGTTTAATGGCATTGCTTTTATTATTTTACTAAATTTTCAGTGATTTTATTAGTTTTCCTTTTTTGTCATATTTAATGTGCTTTTAATCAATCAGTGTGCCGTTGTCTTAAATATCTTACGAATTAATTTTTTTTAGTAATTTTGATTATTTTTTATTTGTAAGATGCTTTCTATCATCATTTAAAATGCATTAACAATGTTCAATAAATTATTATTATTATTATTTTTATTATTATTATTATCATTATAATTATCATTATCATCATCATTATTATTATTGTTATTATTATTATCATTATAATTATCATTATCATCATCATTATTATTATTGTTATTATTATTATTATTATTATTATTATTATTATTATTATTATTATTATTATTATTATTATTATTATTAATATCATTATTTTCCAAAACTGACTGCCTTGTTCGTGTTGTAGTATATATTATATATTCATATTGTCTTTGCATTTTTCCAATTCTATGCATCAATATTGTTGAAATGATGAAATTTCTGTCATTTTTTTGTAGATCGTGGGCGTGGAGTTTGTTTATTTTATCCAGAAGAACTCACTGGACCGTCGTGCAAGGACATTGAAGATTCAAGCTCACAACGAAAGCTTCAGCAGCAGAATTATCATCAGGGAAGATTGTCTTTATTCAGTAAGTGACTGTTTTCATTCCCCGAGAAGTATTTTCACTTTTCATCGTGGATCAACAATAGTTGTTTTGCTTGTACTTTTCATCGTGGATCAACAATAGTTGTTTTGCTTGTACTTTTCATCGTGGATCAACAATAGTTGTTTTGCTTGTACTTTTCATCGTGGATCAACAATAGTTGTTTTGCTTGTACTTTTCATCGTGGATCAACAATAGTTGTTTTGCTTGTATTTTTCATCATGGATCAACAATAGTTGTTTTGCTTGTAGTTTTCATCATAGATCAACAATAGTTGTTTTGCTTGTACTTTTCATCGTGGATCAACAATAGTTGTTTTGCTTGTACTTTTCATCGTGGATCAACAATAGTTGTTTTGCTTGTACTTTTCATCGTGGATCAACAATAGTTGTTTTGCTTGTACTTTTCATCACGGATCAACAATAGTTGTTTTGCTTATACTTTTCATCATGGATCAACAATAGTTGTTTTGCTTGTGCTTTTCATCATGAATCAACAATAGTTGTTTTGCTTGTACTTTTCATCACGGATCAGCAATAGTTGTTTTGCTTGTACTTTTCATCACGGATCAACAATAGTTGTTTTGCTTGTACTTTTCTTCATGGATCAACAATAGTTGTTTTGCTTGTACTTTTCATCACGGATCAACAATAGTTGTTTTGCTTGTACTTTTCATCGTGGATCAACAATAGTTGTTTCGCTTGTACTTTTCATCGTAGATCAACAATAGTTGTTTTGTTTGTACTTCATCATGGATCAACAATAGTTGTTTCGCTTGTACTTTTCATCGTAGATCAACAATAGTTGTTTTGTTTGTACTTTTCATCATGGATCAACAATAGTTGTTTTGCTTGTACTTTTCATCGTGGATCAACAATAGTTGTTTCGCTTGTACTTTTCATCGTAGATCAACAATAGTTGTTTTGTTTGTACTTTTCATCATGGATCAACAATAGTTGTTTTGCCTGTACTTTTCAGCGTGGATCAACAATAGTTGTTTTGCTTGTACTTTTCAGCGTGGATCAACAATAGTTGTTTTGCTTGTACTTTTCATCACGGATCTAGATTCGAAAATTCCGAAATGACTTTCGGTTTGATCTAAGATTGAAAGTCACAAATTCATTTCGATTCGAATTTGCTTTCTAGTAGAGAAAGCTCATACTTTGGTACAAGCGTGTTTGAGCAAGGTCATAAATTACACAGAGTGCATCGTTATGATGGTTAAACTTTAATTTTTTGTGAGCTTAAAACAGTAAACTAACTATAGACAAGGTTGTTTCAGCACCTGTTACAAGGTAAGATTAACAAATAACATTTGCTGGGGTTAGCGGTCAATGGATGTCCTTGTGGTTGCTTGTGTCGAAAACATTCTAATCTCAAATGTAAATGTTTGACGGAAGAAAGAGTGGAGTTCAAAAACTTTGTACAGATGTTCTTATCACTACTCAGAGATAATGGATGCTGATGATTTGCTACCGTAGATAAAATACGAGTCAAATCGATGCTCAAAATTTCGATTTCGAAGTGAATTCGAATTTGATTTTAACACTTTTTCAAATCAATTTTGAATCCTTAATGGAATTTATTGTATGAATTACCTTAGTGGAAAAGTTGAAGAGGTCTATAATTGGGTTGATACACTAGTATCAGTGAAATGCTAGATCCTTCAATTGTCAGATGGAATTAATGTCCTTTTTTAAATCTTAAGTAGTTCCCAAAAAGGGCTACCAAATAATGTTCTTTGTGCTCAATTATATAATTTATTATTGTTCAAAGTTTTGCCCTTTTTGAAACTAAATTCGGTTTCTCATTTGGTTTTCATGAAACTTGCAACTTTACTATTATCAGTTACCTCTAAAGTTAAATTTTAATTGAGTTTCTAAATCTAGCAACTTGATTATAGACTTTCAATAAGCCTTTTCACAGTTTCGCTATGTTCACACACAGTTGCAGTACGTCATTAGTAACTTCAGTATTATCAGTTACCATTAAAAGTTAAATTTTAATTGAGTTTCTAAATTTAGAAACTTGATTATAGACTTTCAATAAGCCTTTTCACAGTTTCGCTATGTTCACACGCAGTTGCAGTACGTCATTAGTAACTTCAGTATTATCAGTTATCATTAAAAGTTAAATTTTAATTGAGTCTCTAAATCTAGCAACTTGATTATAGACTTTCAATAAGCCTTTTCACAGTTTCGCTATGTTCACACGCAGTTGCAGTACGTCATTAGTAACTTCAGTTGTTTTGCGTGGACTTTACTCAATTATGCATTAGTCTATTCGTAGAGTGATTAACTAGCAGGTTTTTGCTTGGTAATGAACAAGAAAAATGAGCTAGGTAAGGTTCTAGCTAGCTGTTAAAGCTGTTACTATTACAATAACAATGTAGGGCTGCGAGGCATTGTCCAAGTGTACGCAAATGCGTTTTCTGATGACATATGACCTTTTCACGATCATCGGCAATCGCTGGAACTGTGAAAAGGCTTATTGGTATGTTCAGAGAATGAAGTCGTTTGCTGCCTGGTGGAAAATGTGTCATATCCAGGTAAGGTAAATGTGGTAGGTTTGCCGAGCCAGTGAACGTCGCTTGATTGATTTTTTCCATACATGAATACACGGCGTGATCGATTAGCTAAAGTAACTCTTTGTTGGTAACAAATACTGAATGAATTACGTTTTACCAGTTTGCGGCATGAATGGCAGCGAATATTGACAGATTGAGCTGCATCTGAGGCTCGGTAGGTTTGCTAATGTTTGTACAACATCTGACAGCAAATATTAGTACAGCTTCAGTACATGAACGATGTATTACAGTTATGTGTGGTCGAAGTAATAGTTCTTGTGAATGGGTAGAAATGACACATGAAATGATTGTGTGAATGGTATGTGACAGAAGAAATAAGTGGAATAATCATGTTACATGGCAGATGAAATAATTTATGTAAGATTAGACAAACAGTGCATGTTTCTCCACTTAGGCAAACCAGGTTGAGGCTTTTTACCCAATTTGGCATTCCCTAAGGGCCATTTCACACTGAGGACGCGCGGCAAAAAGCCTCGAGGGAAAATTCCTTGCGGCATTCCTCACTAAAATGCAACACATTGCTGTCTGTGGCCCATTTCACGTGAGGACGCGTGACAAAATTCCTCTTGCAGTTCCTCTGAGAAATTCTGCTGCCAGCCAGAAGCTATGCGTCCTCCTCGTGAGGAATTTTGTTGCCAGCTAGAAGCTATGCATCCTCCTCGTGAGTAATTTTGCCACATGGTAGAAATACTGCATGTTTCATTTTCGTGAGGAATCCTCGCGGAATTCAGTTTTAAATTTAACTACTCAGTTGCCTCTTTCTTATTTAATGAACAACAATTAACACATTTAATCATAAAATTATAAGATTCAGTCACTCTTTTAACAGACGATTTTGTGCTTTATTAATGCAACACCAATGGCCACATTCGTGAAAAAGAAAAATAACGCACACATATGTTTATTTTATATGTATGTATATTTTCAGCTTTTGAAGTGGTTAGTAGAACTTTACTAGAAAAAACGAACAGGTCTGACATTACATTGACTAACATTATTAATTGTACTTTGTATTTGAGAAGTATAGCAAGTATAACTCAATTTAGACATAATTATACAGACTAACATTATTAATTGTACTTTGTATTTGAGAAGTATGGCAAGTATAACTCAATTTAGACATAATTATACAGACTAACATTATTAATTGTACTTTGTATTTGAGAAGTACGGCAAGTATAACTCAATTTAGACATAATTATACAGTATAAAATTCGCAAAGTAGCTGCAGCTAACAGAATGTACGGAAAAAAAGCCGCGCGGTTTCTGAACTTTCTTGCTGTATTTGATTTCGAAAAAAATCGGAAATTTTTAGAAAATTTTCTGATTTTCTGACAGCAATTCTGTGCGTCATTTTTTCCTTGCGTCCTCAATGTGAAATGGGCCTTAGAGATCCAATAAAAATACACGGAGCAATATGCCAATTGCATAGTTTTGTGATCCATTTTCAGTGGATCTTTTGAAATATTAATTGATTACTTTTGCAGCGTTAGCTTTTCAGAAAAATGCTGGTAACATTGATTTGCAACTGCTGACTATACATAACTTGTACGACTTGTGAAGATTATTTCGTAGCTTATAAAATATTTAATATATGAAATTTCACAAACTATTTATTTATATTTTTAGCTTAAATATTATTAAAATGAAATGAAATGGTGCATTTTATGGCGATTCGGTTTTTTGGCAGATTATGTAGTATTTGTGCACGAGGAAATTTGAGATGTGGTCTGGTTTCTTTTGAGCTCTTGCCCTAAACGCTCACCGAAAACGAACTTTAGGATTAATCTTTATTATTGCTTTCATATTTGGACGTTGTAGATCTAAGCCTGCAATAAATTTCACATTAGTAGAGCAAAGTACAAGATTAGTCTATTCTACAATGGTTCTGCAAACAAAATAAAATATGAACTAATATTAAGTGGAAGGCCTGTTTAATGGTTGTTGGCAACAATGATACTTAGTTTATGTCCTAGGATCTAGGGTGGATCCACGATTGGTACTAGATGCAGAGGTCGTCCTCGGTGTCCTAGGATCTAGGGTGGATCCACGATTGGTACTAGATGCCGAGGTCTTCTGCAGTGTCCTAGGATCTAGGGTGGATCCACGATTGGTACTAGATGCAGAGGTCTTCCACAGTGTCCTAGGATCTAGGGTGGATCCACGATTGGTACTAGATGCAGAGGTCTTCCTCGGTGTCCTAGGATCTAGGGTGGATCCACGATTGGTACTAGATGCAGAGGTCTTCCTCGGTGTCCTAGGATCTAGGGTGGATCCACGATTGGTACTAGATGCAGAGGTCTTCCTCGGTGTCCTAGGATCTAGGGTGGATCCACGATTGGTACTAGATGCAGAGGTCTTCCTCACTGTCCTAGGATCTAGGGTGGATCCACGATTGGTACTAGATGCAGAGGTCTTCCTCGGTGTCCTAGGATCTAGGGTGGATCCACAATTGGTACTAGATGCAGAGGTCTTCCTCACTGTCCTAGGATCTAGGGTGGATCCACGATTGGTACTAGATGCAGAGGTCTTCCTCGGTGTCCTAGGATCTAGGGTGGACCCACGATTGGTACTAGATGCAGAGGTCTTCCTCGGTGTCCTAGGATCTAGGGTGGATCCACAATTGGTACTAGATGCAGAGGTCTTCCTCACTGTCCTAGGATCTAGGGTGGATCCACGATTGGTACTAGATGCAGAGGTCTTCCTCGGTGTCCTAGGATCTAGGGTGGATCCACGATTGGTACTAGATGCAGAGGTCTTCCTCGGTGTCCTAGGATCTAGGGTGGATCCACGATTGGTACTAGATGCGGAGGTCTTCCTCAGTGTCCTAGGACTAGGGTGGATCCACGATTGGTACTAGATGCAGAGGTCTTCCTCAGTGTCCTAGGATCTAGGGTGGATCCACGACTGGTACTAGATGCAGAGGTCTTCCTCAGTGTCCTAGGATCTAGGGTGGATCCACGACTGGTACTAGATGCAGAGGTCTTCCTCAGTGTTGTCACGGAAATGCGAGGGCAGCTCAATAATCATCTGTTAACTTGCATTTCGTGCGTCAAAAATACCCTGGATTATATAATGACATTTTTCGATTTCTGCATTTTCTACAGAATTTCATTTTTTCTACTTCCTGTCATTTCACTTGTCCTCCTACTGATTTGTTGAAAATTGAGCTCATTACTTGGCTACACTGAGCAGGCAGGGTTATAAATAATGACTTGGCTTCTTTCCCACCTGGTTTACCTTTACCAGGGGTTTCGCTTAAATTGTCGGCAAAAAGTTTGCGATGTTTTTCAGGAAAACGTATTTCTAGGAGAATAGGAGAAGTAAAGAGAATTTTAACCCTTTCAGTCCCAAATTATTTTTTTAATAAGAAATTTTTTTGCCTTGGTACTTTTGTTCACTCTGTCCATCTTGTTTACACATAATAATTATTTTTTTCTACCTGTGCCCGCGTGCTAAATATAGCCTGTATGCCACGGGATACATTGGGATTCAATGGAAGCATAAAATGTGCTTCATTTTGCAACTGCTGATAATTTTTTAAAGTATTTAAGACATTTAGTATGCATGCTATGCTGATCTGTACAAAGTCGTCTCTAAAGTACTGTACCTTGCGCAGTTTTTTATGCTATGTAGATTTTCTAGTTTGCCATTTTATCACTATTTTTAGTCTATTGTTATTGGATTAAATCAAAGTAACTATTAACAGATCAAATAACTCTCAGTTTTAAAATTTTATTAATTTTAAAGGCAGAAAATATTCTCGTATCCCACGGGATACAACGGGTATGAAAGGGTTAATGTTCATCCCTAAAAACTTTTCATGCAAAGCTGTGTTGCTTGACATTACGTTTACCTGTTTCAACTTAATGTGAATACCATTTCCATTCCTATTTATGTAAATAGGAAAAGAAATTTTTTAGTAAATTAAAATGTTCAACCCAACTGTGGCAGAATGGCACTGTTTCACGAATCACAACATTATTGATCTTACTGACAATATAAAACAGGCTTAATTGCTTAGTTAGTGAAGTGTTTGCTACTAATGCCCTGATTATTTTCCCAAACTTCACGCAAATGCTGTCTAAACTTGTTTCAAACGACTCACTGTTAAAACGGCTGTGCTTGACGCATATATCGTACTCACGTTAAAAGGAATTTTTGTTTGCTTTCATTTTAAATCTCCCGCAATACTGTTCCGAAGTCGCCATTACGTGACGTCACTTGCGCAAATGTGAATGAGTGGAAGAAAAAACAATGTAAATCTATATTACTTAGCTTTTCACTTACCTGCTGGAAAGACTTATGTAACTAGAAATAATAATTTCAAATGTCGTGCCAATTGGTATAATGCCGCTGGTTCTCCCGCCAGGGTGCGCCACTCACTAATCAAAAACGTATTTTTAATCTTATTGACAAGATACAGTAATTTAAAATTTTACTTAGTTAGTAACATGTGTGCTACGAATGCTCTGATTATTTTTTCAAACTTTACTCAGTGTTATCTGAACTTGTTTCAAAGGACGTATCATCAAAATGGCTGCGCCTCACGATCATCGCGAAAGTTTAAATTTACAAGTTTTATACAGCGTTGCTGTTAACACAAGCTCTGTATGCAATAAGACAGCATGTAAAGGCGAATTTTTTAAGGTCTATTTATGAAGGGTGTTTTCTTATGCTTTAAAATTTTTGTATTAATAGCAAGATGCATTTTGCCGCCAGTCAGTTGAGGGGAATTTTATCTGTCAATTGGTGCCTAACTTGTCATGTTTTTTCGTCAAATTTGTTTTAAACTAATTCGTGACTTTACTGGATATATGCAAGAACAAAAAAGCGAAAATAAAAGCACTGACAGCTAAAGCTCGGCAAAAGTGCGTTAGAAACCTTAAACTTGCTGTCGTTAATCAATCAGGAAATATGTTCACTAAAAATGTTAGAAGGATTTAGCAATAAAAGTGTCAATAAACTTATTCTATTCTATTCTGAAAAAGATAAGCACATCGTGTAATTCGTCAAATTTCTTTAAAGTCGCGATACTTTCACGTTTGCGTGTTCTGATTTTAAACGCCCATTCTTCCGCCAATGACGTCATTCGTCTTGAAGAAAAGTAGCGCACTGTCAACTTTTATCAAAAGTACAAAACGTTTTTAGACAAAATAGGTAGCTAATTTTGTAATATTTTTGCGCGAACATTAGGTAAGCTGCAGAAGTTTGAATTAGTTTAAACAGCGCGTGACAGAAAGCCACAACGCGCTTACGAAAAGTCGTGAAGTTTCACAGTTACGTCAAAATTTTCACGTGAATGGCAGCATCCACCACACCTGAAAATTTCTATTCAGAGGCAGTACGTTTTAAATTTATGCTTTATAGGCAGTTCTTTGCAAAATTCTTTGTTATCATGTTTTTCTAAGTTAAAGTGCTAATAGTAAGATAAACCCAGCATACTGAGTGACTTGTTCTTTCCTTTAGCACACCACAAACAGTTTAAGTGATAACAGTAAAATAAACCCAGCACACTGAGTGACTTGTCGTTTTTTTTAAACTTGTGATACGTTCCTTTCACATCTGAGGAGGAAATATTAGCTTTTGATAGCCACCTGTATTGCAAATAATTGACTAGCAGATTTGGTTACACTTGTCTAACGGAAAACTGGACGATTGTGTAGACATTAGTTCAAAATAAAGTATGCTCTAAAATATTGAAACTACAACAGCTTTTTTTAAATCAAAACTTAGGTTAGTAAATAGTAATTAAATAATAATTACCTTGGTTAGTTATTGTTATTAACTGCGGTTAGTTTGTGACATAAGCGATAGCTGTGTTCATTTGCCGTTAGTTAACTTTCAAGATGATTTTTCAAATATTAGAAACAATTGCTAACTTTTTAGGCAAGAAAATATATATTTTGGACAGTAAATTAAAATGAGATTGAGTCTAAACAATCATCCGGTTTTCCTTAATAAATGCTAATCAATGCGATTGAGCCCATGAATATTTAAACTGTCTACCTGCTCATTGTTATGCAGCTTCCTGTTGTTACGTACACCACAAGCATACAATTTAGAATCCAAGTAAATTGATTAGTTTCTGCATGCAGGTGTGTCATTCACATCCACGCATACATTCACTCTGATCGACGTATTTGTCAAGGAAGCCAAACACATTTGAAGTCATTGAATCTACTCCGCTTTTCATCGCTCTGCATTCTATTTTTCCGCAAATTACGAGCCTTTTTAAAATTTCATAAATGTCAGCGTGAATTCCCCGCATCAAAATGTATGGCAGCTCATTTGCTAAAGGTCGGCTGCTTGGTATTCTGCTAATAGCCTCGTTGCGTCATTACTGGAGTGTGATGCAATGCACACCTGTGTTTATTAATTTACAGGTGTGGAGATATTCTTCCTGTGATAAATTGTGCAACAGTTTAGGTGGGCGAGGTGTGAAAATGTCAGATTGTTTTTTATGCACGTACTTAAAAGGCACTTCTCATGAGTCAAAAAATAAATTGTTATAGATGAAGTCTTAGTCATATACATAACATAATGTTTCAGAAAGATTCGGATAAGATTCATTAAAGACTCGATTAAACATTATTCAGTTAAGATTAGGTATTACTCGGTTAAGATTCAGTGGGTTAGATTAAGCATTAATCAATTAAGATTCAGTTAAGGTTTAGATTAAGCATTACTTGGTTAAGATTTATTAAAACTTTAGATTAAGTATTACTCAGTTAAGATTCAGTTAAGGTTTAGATTAAGCATTACTCAGTTAAGATTCAGTTAAGGTTTAGATTAAGCATTACTCAGTTAAGATTCAGTTAAGGTTTAGATTAAGCATTACTCAGTCAAGATTCATTTAAGGTTTAGATTAAGCATTACTCGGTTAAGATTTATTAAAAGTTTACATTAAGTATTACTCGGTTAAGATTCATTTAAGGTTTAGACTAGGCATTACTCAGTTAAGATTTAGTTAAGGTTTAGATTAGGCATTACTCAGTTAAGATTCAGTTAAGGTTTAGATTAAGCATTACTCAGTTAAGATTCAGTTAAGGTTTAGATTAAGCATTACTCAGTTAAGATTCAGTTAAGTTTAGATTAAAAATTACTCAGTTAAGATTCAGTTAAGGTTTACATCAAGCATTACTCAATTAAGATTCAGTTAAGGTATAGATTAAGCATTACTTGGTTAAGACTCAGTAAAGGTTTCGATTAAGCATTACTCGGTTAAGATTCATTTAAGGTTTAGATTAAGCATTACTTAGTTAAGATTCAGTTAAGGTTTAGATTAAGCATTATTAAGGTCCATTAGTATTTTCTGTGTTTTGGTTTTTACTCCAGTTTTTAATTTAATCTAATTTTTGTTTCATTTCATAGGAGTACGTTATTCTTCTTCTTCAAAACTTTTTTCCTTCATGTAATTTACATTGCTGACGCTTCTCTTTCATCGTTGTCTAAATGGATGTCTCTTGCTTTCCAGGTTCATCCAGAGAATCCAAACTGGACGTGTTTCGAGCAGTCGGCTAGTCTTGATGTTCTGTCTTTCTTTGGATTTGAAGCTACAGTTGAGAAGCTGGCATGTAAACACTACGCAGCCAACATTAGAAAGGTGGGGATAGATATACTACAGGGTGGCCAAATAAAATCTTCATTTAAACGAAGACAGGATGATTTTTCATGTATTCCCCATTTTCAAGTCTGATAAAAAGTATACATTTCTGGTGATTAAATAATAGATTAAAAACTTAATTAACGGCGGGCGAACCCAACTATTAATGACATCACAAAAAATATAATGTTCAACAGTAAAATATTCCTTGAGCATATTGCACGTGTTTAGAAAGCGAAAATTGAAGTACAGTGCTACAGTAAGATATTTGGTATGTTGTACTAAAACTAGGTAAGTTTTAAGATAAAAATTCAAATTTCAAATTTACCGCTGTGCTCACGCATGACCTAACACATCTGAACTGAGAGGTACAGCACCTGTTTTTTGTGCAATGCATTTCGGAAATGCCGGCACTTGTGTCCATCTTACTAGCGAATGGCAAATTGCATGTAAAAGCAAAGAGTTAGTAGCGCGAATGCGAAATTGTGTTTGTGTGGTAACAATTCTTTCACGTAAGTCTTTGAAAGTTTGAAAGTTGCACTGGCTGCAGTTATTGACACATTAACAGCATGACTGTCGTATATTCTGTACATGGTTTAGATTTTTTGGCAGTTTATTTTACATGAGTGTGTTCCAAAAAACTTTTCTCACTCGTGTGCTTATTGTGGTTTATTATGATGTACTAATCTCGGTTTGCCGGACTAAAGCGGGGAGACGTGGGTCCGAATTTGCTGATTGTCCTTATTTATCAATACTAAATACAGTAGGCACCATGTATTAGACTCACTGCAATGTAGAATTAATCGCCTAATTGTCTCAGAAATGTCTAGTACAGGTCGCTCCTATGCAAAAGTATGTAAAAACTGTCGCCAACTTCACATATGTTTGTAGTTTTATCACTGCATTGTATCATTTTCCCTTTCTCTAATTTATTAGTTACGTGCTAATGTACAATAACAATACCCTAATCCAGTTTATTCATACAGAGATAAATGTTTCTTGTTTCTAGGGTAAAGAAATCATCCAGTATTATATCGACGAGTTAATAAGAGATGGCGTAATTCTGCTACCCACGTGGGAGGAACAATGCAGTCGATTAGAATTATTGAAAGTCAGCGAAAAAGAGGTAAGTAATGGAGAACATCAATACGACGGCTATACCAGTACATCTGTAAACATACACCTCTCTGAGTTGAATTAATTAATTAATATCTTAACTAGCAAAGGCCCTGCAAAAGATTTTGCGTATAAATACACGTGTAATCAATAATAATAATAATATTATAATATAACAATAATTATAATAATAATAATATAGATTAAAACAATTGCAGTGTATCATAAATAGAATAATATACACTACATGAATATTCACAAAAGCACTATAAATTGGAAACTAAATGATCCTAACAATTAAACAAATAAATAATGCTGATCCAGCAGCTAATAACTACATTATTATTAATAAATAATTGAGAAATAATCAAGTCATTTTAAAAAGTTTATACAGTATCTATATATTAATATTCTTGGTATATATGAGAGTAAGTGACGCACAATAGATGATATAACATCTGTAAATGGTAGACAGATGATCATTTAAACTGAAGTGGACAGGTATTTGTGATTTCATGGCAATGTGATGTAACTAAATATGTATGCGTACGGTGTTTTTGCACCCCATTTTCGGTAGCCGAGGTTTAACAGTGTTCTGGCAATCACTCATTGCATTTTTTCACCAAACGCATGCAAAATAGTACTGTTGAATTAGCAAAAGTTGCGAAATTGAGATTTAGAGCTTGCGCCAGACTCGCATGAATTCGCATCAGTTTGGAATCTAAGGTTTAACAAAGATATTATGGACGTCCATGATATTTTATGAACAGAGGTCTATAATTCTAACCCCCATAGGCATGTGTTTTGTGCTTATTCATTGGCGTGGTCAAAATTTAGCGGCATTCTTTAAATTGCTTTTGTAATGTTTCTGTTATTAGTAATGTCAAAAGCATTACTGATACTCTAAAATCTAGCGTAAACATTTGACAAAGCAACTAGTAAATTTGGTTATTGGTGTTCATGTAACATGTACACTGTTTTGTAACAAAATGGTATGTGCTTAACTGTTCCATCGCAATTGTTTACTGCGAAATGCCTGTTTAGCACTGCTCACACATGCCCACAGTATTTTGAATATTTAATTTCAAGTTTTGATTTTTACGTAATATTATACAAACTCACAGTTTTTATGTGTAACACATATTAATTCTATTATCTGAAGTCTTTTTCATTTTTTTGTATTTTATCATATGTAATATTGTATTTGTCAATACAAGTATGAGTTTTACAGTGTACAAGCAATTTTTGGCTTCTCAAACTTGCCTTCGATAATTAACTGCACTTTATAACTCACTTGCAGTTGGCTTCTTACAGTAGCTTCTCAAACGACAAGAAAAGGGTGTACCTGGAGGAGGTTTCAGAAAAATCGCCTTAAAAACTATGTTACTTTACAGCATTTTTACGCATATGTTGTACTCACGTTAACAGGAATTTTTGTTTGCTTTCATTTTAAATTTCCCGCAATGCTGTTCCGAAGTCGCCATTACGTGTCGTCACTTGCACAAATGTGAATCAGTGGAAGAGAAAGCCATGTAAATCTATATTACTTAGCTTTTCACTTACCTGCTGGAAAGACTTATGTAACTAGAAATAATAATTTCAAATGTCGTGCCAATTGGTAAAATGCCGCTGGTTCACCCTCCAGGGTGCGCCACTCGCTCACGTGTTAAGCTTATTGACAAGACACAGTAATTTAGAATTTTACTTAGTTAGTAACATGTGTGCTATATTCAAACTTTACTCACTGTTATCTGAACTTGTTTCAAAGGACCTACCATCAAAATGGCTGCACCTAACGATCATCGCAAAAATTTAAATTTACAAGTTTTATACAGCGTTACTACCGACACAAGCACAGCATGCAAAAAGGTAGCATGTAAGTGGTATGAAATTTCAAGACGAATTGAAAAGCTTTATGTACGTAGAGGGGTTTCTTGTGCCTTAAGTTTGACGTTCCTGTAAAAAGCAATTCGATATGCAGACTAAGCGGAATCGGAACTCGTTTGTTCTTGTTCTGAGTAAACCACTAAACGCTTTATGGCTCCTAGTAAATAGCTGTGAATGCTGCAGTTTGTTTAAATATCGTGTGATGCAGATCGAAGAAGCGCCGTTAAATACACGACAAGGAGAAGCCTTTCAGACCGTGATTAATGAGCTGTATCTTTTCAGACTTAACCCTTTCAGTCCCAAATTATCAAGAAACCAAATTATTTTTAACAAGAAAACATTTTTGGCTTGGTACTTCTGCTCAGTATGTCCATCTTGTTTACACATAATAATTATTTTTTTTCTACCTGTACCCGTGTGCTAAACATAGCCTGTATCCCACGGGATACATTGGGATTCAATGGAAGCATAAAATGTGCTTCATTTTGCAACTGCTGATAATTTTTTAAAGTATTTAAGACATTTAGTATGCATGCTATGCTGATCTGTACAAAGTCGTCTTTAAAGTACTGTACCTTGCGCAGTTTTTTATGCTATGTAGATTTTCTAGTTTACCGTTTTATCACCATTTTTAGTCTATTGTTATTGGCCTAAATCAAAATAACTATTAACAGATCAAATAACTCTCAGTTTTAAAATTTTATTAATTTTAAAGGCAGAAAATATTCTCGTATCCCACGGGATACAACGGGTATGAAAGGATTAAAGGAAAACCAGACGTTTGATTAGACTCAATTTTATTTTAATTTACTGTCCAAAATATACTTTTTATTGTCTATAAAAGTTAGCAGTTGTCTGTCATATTTGAATAATTACCTTGGAAAGTTAATTAACAGCAACGGAACACAGCTATTGCTTACGTCAGAAATTAAGCACAGTTTATGCAATGGTAGGCATCTTCCCTGCTCATCAAGCATGCTTGCGTAAGCGAAGATTGCTATAAGAGGCTGATGTGATGTCACGAAAGTGAGCTCTACGTCACACTGACATCACAAACAAACACTGCAGTTCATGATCATGCTTATCACGGTACCACGCCTATTTGTCGGCCACACGAATGTGACAAAAAGGCGCCAGTCTTAGTGGATTCGCTGAGCTGCGTGTGGCTTTGAAAGTTTAACAAAATTTAACAATTATTTTATTAATCTAAGCTTTTATTTAAAAAAAGCTGTTGTACTTTTCAATATTTTAGAGCATACTTTATTTTGAACTAATGTCTACACAATCATCTGGTTTTTCCTTTTAATTATAAAAATGCCTACTATTATAGTGGAGTGGGGAATAGAATGCCTGCCCTTCTGGTGCTGATATAACAGAGATTTGTAAATCGTTTACCTGTGAAACTCATAAAGTTGTTAATTGACGATTTGCTAAAATTCTTGTACGTTGTACTACTTATTTGTGCTGGTTTCTAATAATTTCACGGTAAGAAATTGCTGATTATCTCTTCCAGCAAATCTGTTTTGTATTTCTGTTGGTTAATCAGTGCTGCAGTAATTTCGGTAGAAGGAATTAAGTTTTTAATAATAATAACAATAATAATAATAATAATAATAATAATAATAATAACAACAATAATAATAGTAATAATAATAATAATAATAATAATAATAATAATAATAGTAGTAATAATAATAATAATAACAATAATAATAATAATAATAATAATAATAATAGTAATAATGATAATAATAATGGAGTACTCTATACCTGGCTATCAGATATTGCTGCAGTCGTATGTTCTTCCGGTTAGTGCTACGGTTAGTTGTAGGCTTGAACATCTATAAGGTATGAATTTCTTGGTAATGTGTGAGCTTTCTAATGCTATTAAGTCATTACTGGAAGTAAAGTCGTCACTAATTTAACGAAGTCGTTATTAACGGTCATGTGAAGATAATATTGCCATAGTTAACTTAGTGACGTCTTTGCAATATCAGCCCCTTATGTCTGGCAAATAGTAAAGACTGTAGTACCAACGGTCTCTACGAAACCTGTTTACCTGTTTCTTTCTAAACTAAGTAGTGTGAAAGTTTCAAGTGCTAGTACAGATTTGTTACGATAATGGTCTCCGTCGTCTTTCAGGGTGTTTCAGCCGAAGAAGAGGGCGCTGCAGCCCGTGTAAGAAACGACAGCATCAGCAGCGTCCGTACTGTAACGCGCAAAGATTCCTTAGTAAAAGAACCCCAGTCTCCACCCACTGTTCTTGTCAACGAAGGTATTAATTTAAACCCTTTTTTTGTGTCTGTATAAACATTCATTTTGTACCAGAATCACGTAATTTTCTGTTGAAAATTCTCACTAGTCCATCCAAGCTCGTGTCTGTGCTACAAAACACACTAGTCGTGTTCAGTATAAAATCTTTATAACAGATTATACATTGTTTGTAACAGGCATCTCACTGGGTGCATTGTTCTACTATAGCTTCTAACAACACTGTACAGGCTGAGATTGGTAAAGTTGACGCTACTATGGTGACTGAGTGATTTTTTTGTCTACGGGCGAGAAATGTGTAATTTCACTAGTTGCAGTCGAGTGCATGTGTCAGTTTGATAATTATTAGTAGTTATTCTAAAGTTAGTTTAAAACTGTGCATATTTTTTGTTAAAATGCAGTGCCTAAAATCGATGAAGATTATATCGCTCGATGTCTCGGTCCTCTAAATCCAGTGGAAGAAAGTCGACTGATGGAACTGAGGAAATGGATTAGCGAAATACACAAAGACAAGGTAACTACGATATTTAACAGTCTAAACAACAAACTCTGCTGCAGGTGTCATTATTTTCATGTTAAAGGGGAAATTACATCCGAAGCTGGTAGATGGAAGAGCCAAATGGAGTGTTTGATCTCTGTCAGTCTTGGAGGTCGTGGTTTTTGTTTGCAAACTCGGATCATAGCAGGCAGATAAAGCTTACAAAACAGTCAACTTACATTATTTAAGCTAGCCTGTCACCTGCTCGCTTTATGCCGGTAATATAATTTTTGGACGAATTCCGAGAATGACGTGAAAATGGTCAGTCCTGTCACACATAGTTGTCGTTGATGCAAATACAATAGAAATAAACCTTTTCACAGTTTTGTTTTGCATGTGTGCAGTCGCTGTAGGTCAAACGTTGAGTGTACCATGCGGGTAAAGCAAAGCCATCTGCCCCATTAGTTCAGTTGTTTTCATGGACTTTATTTAATTATGCATTAGTCTGTGCGTAGAGTAATTTAATTGTAAGATTTTTCTTGCGAAGAACAAAAAATGATTTAGGTAGGTGCTAAGTAGCCGTTAGCTATTGCTATTAACTGTTGCTATTACAGCAGCATGCGCTGCGAGGCGTTGTCAAGTTTACACAAGTGCATTGTCTGATACACTTAACACTTGACCCTTTCAAGATCATCGTCAATCAATGGAACTGTAAAAAGGCCTATTTCTGTGCAGTGTTCTATACTACAACTTTAAAACTGCTCAAAAGATTAGAGATAATAATGCAAAAAGGCAGTATGTAAGTGGTATAAAATTTCAAGACAATTTTTTCGAGCTTTAAGTAAGTGGTTTGCCTTCTTCTCCTTTAAGCTTTCATTTTTGGGTAAACTGGCTTCGTGGGTGACCCATTTAGTGGGCAGACCCGTTAACAGGATCTATTGACGCGCTCTGGGTATATTTGAGGGCCAGGGCTATCTGTATTATCAGATGTATCTCAACAAAAACTCCAAAGTGTGGCAAGTTCAGCTGTATAGGTCAATATCTGAGATATGCGTAGAGAGATAGACACAGATACACTTTCATATATACAAAACAACCAACGTTTTCAAATTTCTAACAAAATATCCATCCGAATATGTACATATGCACTTACACACACACAGAGACTTTGTAATTGTAATCTTTTAAAATAGTATGACTTAATTTTTGATATGTAATTTGATTCCCTTTAAAACTGAAAATGTGAAGGTTGATTTATCGTATTCGATTCGATCTTGAAAACTTTGATTCGGTTTCCATCCCTGGTGTAACTTCCAATGTACAGTGTGTTTACATTTTCCTAGATGCCAAACGATGCTCACTTGTTGAGATTCTTGCGGGCTCGAGAATTCAACATGGAGAAGGCCAGGGACATGTTACATCGGTCGTTGCTATGGCGTAAGCAGCATCAGATTGATCGGTTGCTAAGTGCTTACAAGCCACATCACGTCATCATCGATTACTTTCCTGGATGCTGGCACCACCATGATAAAGGTAGGATTTCTAGTTTGGAATTTTTAGGATAAATTAAGCTTTTGTAGATGTTACGAATACTTTTGGAGCATCTTGTAAGTTTAGTTTTGGCTAATTAGTAGATGTGTTCATGTAAATAAGCATTGTTGTTGTTGGCATCCTTCTGTCTTGGAAGACAATGGAATGTGCGCCAAGAGAGTCCGATCCCAGGGCGCACGCCTGGGCAAGGTGTATGGAGATCCTGAGTTGCCCAGACAACAGGAACCCCCTCTCTTCCTCGCTGGCGTACTCCAAAGGAAAGCGGAACGATACGTTTGGCTGCAGGAGCTGCCGGAGTCAGTGAGCATGCTGCACTGATCCGCCTTCGGGGCTCCACTCCTGATTTGGAAGGTTTACTCTTCTACACATGGCCGTTGGGTCACTTGACCTCCTCTGCCCTCTAGCCGTTGGCTGCTTGTGCAGCTCCGTCTAGTGTCGAGATACAGTGTGGGCATCCCGCAAGCCAACAGCACCTGGTATTCCTAGGCGGTCACCCATCCAAGCACTAACCAGGCTCTATGTTGCTTTACTTCGGTGATCAGACAAGAACCGGTGTTTTCGACGTGATTTGGCCGTAGTAAATAAGCATAATTTAGTTAAAATCAACTAACTAATAATTATTGCACTTTTGGTAAATGGAGCTTAATGACTACAGTCAAATCTAGCAAAATTAAAGTAGCAATTTCATGTGAAAGTATTGTGTGTTTTATAATTTTTTTATTGTTTATTAGACATAAACACCATTACAATTACGTACAATTGCACAAACTGAAAACAAAATGACTACAATTGTTTAACAAGTGAGCAACGAATTAGTGAACAAATGATATGTTACTGTTTGAAGCTGACCTGAAAGCCAGAAGTTGGAACGCCCCAACTGCAATGTAGGGTGTGTTGTTAGAGGTTAGAGGTAGGATAAAAGAGATGCGCGATGAAAAGGGATGACGCGACGGTAAAGTTAGGGTGTAAGTAAGCAATGTAAGTAGAAGAGAAGAAAAAAATTTAAAAATTACAATAAAATGAAAAAAAATGATGAGGTGATAATGATGAAAATGCAATGAAATGGCTATAACATGATAAGTCATTTATGTATACAGCGGCGGACTGTGATATTTATATACTTTTTAAAACTTATTAACAATATATGCACAGGAATTCTAGACAAATCTTTATCTGTACTAGCAGTTAGTCTCTCCAGTTTCACGGCTATCGGCAAAACTACAGCTGTGAAAAGCTATGAAATTGGCTTTAAAAACCAACACTGGCTTCAAATTTTGGGATTCCATATCATTCGGCATTCTTTTCCTACACGTAATTTAATTCATTATGATATTCAGTTAAGGAGCAAATTAATTGCACAGTGGACATAACAATCATTCGATATAAAACTCACTTTTAATTATGTTCACAGTTGGAATTCAGAGCAGCAATCACTTTACTTGTCTTTTGGGAAGTTCAGAACTGCGAGAGATGCAGAGTGTTATCAATTATGCATGCCTGGCTCGTCTCTCCATCATAATTTATCAATAAGTTCCCGTCATGTTGGATTATTGCTTTGCTATAGAATTTTTAGTTACTAACATCTCTAGCAATCATTACTGGCATCTGTTATAATCTTTATATTTATTACATAAGCAGTTATTTTCAGCTGTTTATTGTTTATTTCTTATGATTTAAGAAAACTGTGCTTTTGTAAATAATAATTACAGTTACCAACGCTATTGATGGCAGTACTAGCTGTAATAACCCAGTCCAGTTGGGGTGATTATGTTTTCTGTTTTTTGTTTTACTCTAATTTTCTGTCGTTTTCAGAGGGAAGACCGCTGTACGTGCTGCGGTTGGGTTTGATGGATTTCAAAGGCTTATTGAGGTCGGTGGGTGAGGATGATTTATTACGTCACGTGATTGCTACGTGTGAAGAAGGGTTAAACAAGTGTGAGAAAGCGACTCGAAGGCGCGGTAAACCCATCAGGTATTTGTTTTCATTATTATTATTCCTAAATTTTTTTAACTTCATTACATTTCTTTAATTAACAAAAAACTTATTCTGTGGTCGACAGTAAATCTGACTAGCGGACGGCATATGGGTGTGATGAAACTTTAATTTGTTAAGGTTCCCATTATATGAAAGTTCTCTTATGTCAATTTTTTATCATAGGTTTAGTTTAACCCGTCCAAGTTCGATGTAAAAATTATGGTTATGATAAACCAGGGGTGTGCAAATTATCTGACTTGCCGGGCCACATTAAACTTTCCCGCAATTCCTGCGGGCCACAGGCAGTTTGATCAAGGAGCCAAGTACAGAAAGGCCTAATAACGATTTTTTTTGCATCCGACCTGCGTACATCATTACTAATACACTCAAGAAACTATTTTAGAAGTTATTAAAATTTATATTACAAACCATATATTTCTACTTTCATGACAGATAGTGTTAATTTCATTACAATGCATATTAGTAATGTGTATCACACAGTCTGTGTAGTACAGTGTTATTAAGCTACAACCGTCTTGTAAGGGTTAATGGCATCCGATCTAGTAGAAAAAACTACCCGCACTATCTTTGGGATACTTCAGCTAGATACACTCAATTAATCGCCCGGGCCACACTTTCATTAGGTTGACAAATCTCTTCGCGGGCCGCAATTTGCACACCCCTGCGATAAACTATGTGTAACACGAACACTTCGGGACTGGAAAATTTCTTCGAGTTCTGCGAAAATACGAGTTAGACGATGTTCGTAAAAAAACAAGATTGAGTCACTCATCAACGTCAGACAATACACTGCTGCCTGTGAAAATGACAAACTGAGCCTTTACTTAAGTACCAAACAAGAGTTTTATGAATAACCAAAAATAAGATGACTGCTCTACTTCTATTGTAGTCTGAGTATCATGGTTAAAAGAATTTGGCAATAATAATATTGTGATCTACATTAAACCATGTTCGTTAAGCCATGTTGTGTGCAGCATTCTGCTAAGGTAATACAAGAAATCTTAGCATTTTTGTTGAAACTAGCAGTTAAAATCGTAATGTGCGTAGTGTATACTTTCGCGTAGGACTTCTAGCTTGGGCGGGTGGGGTAATTTCAGTCAGATTCTTAAGAACTGTACCAGGAATTCGATTCGAGTTATAAATTTCGAGTTACGTGATGTTTGTCAATGGGAAAATTTTTTCCACGAGATCTGTTCGAGATATGCAAGAATTCGAGTTCTGCCAGTTTGAGTTATACGTAATTTACTCCATATGTTAGTAAAGTACGATTACAACTGCCCCTTCTGATATCAGTTTAAAATGTGAATATGCAAGATAAGTGCTGATAAGACTAGACAAGCAATCCCTTGAGCCATTATTGATTGTCATGCCCACTTTTATTTAAATGAATTAGCGTGTGTTCACTGTTAAGCCCATTCAACTTTCAGCATTCTATCTTCTATGCTATGGTGTTATTTACTGACTATTATTTCATACTTATTTGCAGTTCTTGGACTGGACTTGTTGATCTAGAAGGTTTGAGCATGCGCCACTTATGGCGTCCCGGCATAAAAGTACTACTAAGAATTATAGAGGTGGTTGAGGCCAATTATCCGGAAACAATGGGACGTCTTCTGATCGTCAGAGCTCCTCGAGTTTTTCCCATTCTCTGGACGCTGGTCAGTCCTTTCATTGATGAGAATACTCGCAATAAATTCCTCATTTACGGTGGTAACGACTACCAAGGACCCGGTGGGCTTGTCGATTACATTGATGCTAAATACATTCCAGATTTTCTTGGTGGCGATTCAATGGTAAGCATTGTGACGTGACGTGTTACTGATGTGTTCTTATGTAACTCACTCATTTTTACAGCTTTATTTATAGAAAATTTTGAGTTTCTAGCTACATAAAGTAAGATATGCAAAACATCCAGACACTGTTTATAGATGGCAGTACAGTAGCTGCAATGCTGCTTACCATGGTACAATATCCAGACACTTTACAGTAAGAATTTGTGAAAATTTGGGTATTTCATCTAGAACTGGCCAGAAATTTAAAAATTCACTCAATCCAGCATTATTGGCCATATTTGTGCCTCTGGCCACAAAGCTGATTTTAATAATTTCAGCTTTGTGACTAGTGCTACAAATAACTTGGACTTATTAATAAAAGAAAGTTTATCTATGTACTCTAATAAGCCTTTTCTTAATGTACAATGCAGTTCAATTCCTTTAACTTTATTCTCAAACACGTAGCTATTTGTTAATGTGTCAATTTCTTTTCTGCTGGTCTGCTGAATCATTACCTATTTGGCTTCTGTTAAATACATCATTAGTGCATAATGTCCTATACTGTAGGCTCTGCCTATATAAACTGATTGTATATAAAGTAAGATAGTTATTCACGTGGTTGTGTAACAGTGGATGAGTGTGAAGTAGTTGTCTCTTTGATGTAATAGCTAGTAGTGCAGACCGCCACCATGTTTAGAAGTTTTAAGTTTAATACCAGAATGTTTAATGCATATGGAAATGCATATTGAATTTGCAATATTTTTCTATATGCATTGATATAAGCGGCTGATGAAGTAGCGATCACGAAGAACTTTGTTTGCAATTAACTAAATTTGTGATTTTAATTTTAAGCTCAGCACTGAACAATAGAATGACTTCAGAATTAAAAAAATTATTAAACTATCCCTGAGAAAAAGAAATAGTTTCAAAACCTTGAAACTTATCCATTATACATCCTTTATAATACTAGTACCTCACCAGTCCACATTAGTTGGTGAGTCTCAGATTTAACATCTGTTTACAGAACGCTACGCCATCTAGTGGTGTTAGATTTGTAATTTTGCAGCTGAACACTTGATTTGTTTATCCTCTGCTGTCAAATTCATTTTATCACCATTCTATACCATGTGAAAGTTTAAATAATTTGAACATTTACGTTTATTTTTAGAACAATTTTCTGAGTTGTTTTTATTTCATTCAGTGTGAGATGCCTCCTGGTGGCACAATCTCCAAGACTCTCTATCAACCAGAGGTGGATTCTTCCGACCTCCCTCCACTAGAGATAGACAGCATATACCATTCATCGCACATATTTAAAGGAGTACCGCACGAGGTATCACCTGTACAGATGTCAATATTTACTTCTGATGTACTTTAAAGTTTACTTGTTTCATACAAAACAATACTTAGAAATCATTCGTCACCCCAGGAAAACTTAAACAGACATTTTTAATCGTTTTTCATACGTTACCACAATGCAATGTATCTGTCAACACCAATACCACATGTAGCGGGTGCATAGGCTCTTTTTGGTTTTTATTTAGTTACTGCCGCGGTGTTGCCACCTGTTTGTTTATTTAGTAGACTTTTTACCTTTTACAGTAGTCACTCTTTTAAAATGAAGCACCTAATATCCTTGAATACATTAGCATTTTGGTCTTTCGTGAGCTATAGCTGTAGTAGTTGTATGCCATTTTACCCGTCTTTTGCTTCTCTCCGCCATTGCTCTAGTTTTCTGTCTGTGATGAGCATTATGACTGTGAATTCCTTACGAATTCATTGTTGTGATATTGTTGTTCTTAAGGCTACTTGGAGTTCTCATTCCTGTCTTTGTAACTATTAAAAGCTCTAACAACGCAAGTCATTATTAAATAATTTCAATATAGTTTACATAATTTTTATATCAGTTTTCTTAGTTATAGTCATATATCTAATCATGCAATGAACTCTCTTCTACTCAATGCAAATTAAACTAATTGTTAATCATTGTAAAACTTTTGGTCAGCACATTAAACTGGTGTTTTGCATCCATTTCACCACAGTTGTAAGTTATGGTGCTTAGAACTGTGGTAACTTAGTAAACATTTTTTTATTTCTTTTTAGTGCAGTGAGTTGCATTTTGAGCCATATGTTGAAATGTTAGCGTTGCTAAAACCTGTTTCAGGTAGTTGTACCGGTGACAGAATCCGGTACTGTGATCACGTGGGATTTTGACGTAATGAAGAATGACTGTGTTTTTGCTCTATTGAAAACCAAGCGTCCTGTAGACATTGACGTCATAGCTCAACACAGCCATATCCACGGTCAGCACGGCCAACACGGGTGAGTTCATTGAATCTCATATTGCCGGCTATGGCATTCTTGTAGCTGGACATTGGTCAGTGTTACATGTGGATTCTTGAAATGTGGCTCAGTTTTATTTTTGCCTTTTTTTTGAAGATTAAGTTCATTAGCTAGTTAATAGGGGGCTGGACTGGCTGGGGGGGGGGGTACATTAGAAGGCTGAAAAGATAAAACTGGTCAAAAAAATAGCGTCTTCGTAACTAGTTGGCTAGTCATAGGACGTACCTGTATTAAAATATTTGCATTCTTGTGGAAGCTGGTGAAGTTGTACTTAACAGAAACTCAACTTACATGTAAAGAATTCCACAGATAAGAGGCCAAAGGGAAAGATACTGGTTCTGTAAGCAAGTGCTCTGCATCTTGTAACTTTGAAGCTGACAGAAGTTTGCACTGTTTAGGTTCAGTTACTGCTAAAGCACAAAATCTTCGTATTGGTTCTTTCTAGTCTAGTCTAGTTTCTGAATATTTCAGCTCGTATGTGCGCCTGTGCATCATTTGTCGTAGTTTTTGTGTCAGCCATTACTTAGCTTTGCCAGTAAGCTTTTCACAGTTCCAGCAATTGATGATGATGATCGTGGGAAGGTCAAAGGTTAAGTGTACCAGACAACGCATTTGTGTACACTTGACAATGCATCGCAGCCCATGCTGTTATATTAGTTACAGTTTTAACAACTAGCTAGATCCTTACCTAGTTCATTTTTTCTTGTTCCCTACCAAGATCCTGCTAGTAAATCACTCTGCGCACAGACTAGTGCATAATTAAATAAAGTCCATATAAAACAACTGAAGTCACTGAACTGTTGCTACAGACGGCTTTGCTTTACACACATCTCACTTTGCGGCTGTAGCTAAGGTGCATTGCTGTGGTAAAGACTTTGTACCGGATGCGAATTCAGAACTTGAACTTTAGAGGCTTTAGAACTTGAATGTTAAAGAAACTGCCGAAAAATAAGTGCATGTAGCAATGAAGTTGAAAAATTGGTAAATTATAGTAAAAAAGGTAGAGAATCCGGATTAAAAATAATATCCGGATTTGGTTAAAGATACCCGAATTTTCTCGCTACGATCTAGATCCCGGTAAAAGAGCATTCTGTGCATCACTGCAATTATGTCAAATAGTTTCTTACTCCAGATAACAGGCTCACAAATCTTTATTGTTTCAGGCCGGCTAGTCCTACTTTAGGTAATGTGATGGATCGTCCTTTGATGGCACTAGGCGTAGAGGCTTATAATGCAGAATCTCCTCTTGTATGCCGGGAAGGTGATAGTATACAGGTATGAATGTAATTAAATCTAAAGGTAGTCGAGAAATTTTAAAATAGGGTTTAGTAAATCCTATTACATTAAGGTAAGTTGTTGAATAACTACCTAACTAAGTATTCTTGAGAATTTTGCATTAATGGCTAGTGTTCTGTAGTTGTTTTTTGCTGGAAAGTTCTGTATTTGGATGTGAATTGTGTACTATTTGTATAAATGCAACGAAATAAATGTTACTGATTCGCTTTCTTAGTTCCCTACCCAGTGGCAGCTCGTGTGTAGGTAGTGTGGAACTGCAGCACCCCCTATATTCACTCAGTATTATCAATAATATTCACTATAACAAGTCTTTATTCTTTAGTTTCTTCTTTATACTTGTACGGAGCCAGAGTACGTGAGGGTAGTGCTGTTTACTTCACAACCCAGTACAGCGTGCACACAGCTCAATCAATGTGGTGTTTGGCTGTTGTACGCATGCGGCCATGTCTGAGATAAGATAGGTAGAAAAAGCACTGTCGCTCATGCGGTGTGTGTTGTCAGTTGTCACATGCTTAAAAACCATTCCTGATGTTCCTGAACTTCGACAATTTAGGCTGTTCGTAATCAAACAATATTTTTTTGTTTAGGATTTTATGTTTATGTATAAATTTTCGTATGTTTGTTTGTTTAAAACCATAATTACAAATTACGTACGTTTGTTTCATTTTACTCAGTATTAAAACAATGGCTGAAAATTTTCTGAAGCAGCATCCTTACTAATTTTAGCTATGAGCTGCCACTGCCCCCTACCTATAGTAATTCTGCAGGTGCAAAGTTCTCAATTCGTCATTCTACAGTAAGTGTTTAATAAATTTTCACCTCAAGAAAAAGTTCTTGGCAGATATATTTTGTTTTCCTCATAAATCCTCGGACTGATTGGTAAATTTGATTTTAGATTGAGACACTTTTTTCTGGAAAGACTCTAAAATTACTAAAATTTAATATGAATTTCGCTTAAATAAAAGAAACTATGAATTTGAATTATAAATTTATTTCCCATTGAATCATACGTACAAAACATTTTGTCGACACATCATAAAATGTACAAATCACTGTTAGGAGGAGGAAGGAGCATTATGCTTTTGAATCCTCCTCCAGATAAGTGGAACAATTAAGAATTAACATCACATAGTAATTCTCATGAGTTATAACATACAAATTTGAACAAGATAAGTTTTGTTAGTAACTTAAGATCAGTATGAGTGAAATTGCGGTGGATTAATTTTACCGTTGTAGTAAATAATTCTTGATGCTTTTTCTAATTGATAAAGGCTAAGAGTTTTCATTTCATGCGCAATTGGTGCCCAATTTTAATAGCTTTATATTTCAATGACTGTTTCATTATATTTGTTTTTGAAAGAGGGAGTATTTAGTTTTCGACTGAACATCTGCATAATGATCGTGTTGATTTGAAACTTGACTAAAGTATAATAATCCAACTTCTCATACGTGTAAACATGATATCCTGGGTTTCCCTGCTTTCTAATTGTGTAATCAACAGTTATTTTGGCTGTCTTTTCTCTACTAAATGTGGAATGTTTTATTGATATATACATTCATTTTCAGGGATCTCACGTAGCGGGAAGCATGGGCACATATGTATTGCAGTGGAAGTACAGGGAACCGTCCAAGGTCCGTGCGTCGTCCGCTCCCACTTTTGATTTTTCGTTGACCACTCACAAGTGCAAGATTATGTATTTCTATGAGCTGCTGGAGTCGGCCGAATTCAAGTGAGTTGCGTTTAGTTTTTTTTGTTGTATTTTTCGTTTACTCTCAGACCTCGTTATACTTCTTCCATTTGTACCGCCTGCAAAATGGTCAGGAACGAAACTGTTGTATTCAAATGTATAGAAAAAGTACTGTACATAAAAATGACCCGTTACACCGCCTCCAGTTACCAAAATTAATCTATATGTCCAATGGGCAAGTAGCGCCAGCAGTCTCAGCCAACACTAGCGGCTTGTCGATATCTTGCCAACTGTACTGTTCTCCACTGCTACTGTGAGACTGCTATGTTCTTCGCTGCTACTGTGAAACTGCTATGCTCTCCGCTGCTACTGTGAGACTGCTATGTTCTCCACTGCTATTATGAGACTGCCATGTTCTCCGCTGCTACTGTGAGACTGCTATGTTCTCCGCTGCTACTGTGAGACTGCTATGCTCTCCGCTGCTACTGTGAGACTGCTATGTTCTCCACTGCTATTATGAGACTGCCATGTTCTCCGCTGCTACTGTGAGACTGCTATGTTCTCCACTGCTACTGTGAAACTGCTATGCTCTCCGCTGCTACTGTGAGACTGCTATGTTCTCCACTGCTATTATGAGACTGCCATGTTCTCCGCTGCTACTGTGAGACTGCTATGTTCTCCGCTGCTACTGTGAGACTGCTATGTTTTCCGCTGCTACTGTGAAACTGCTATGTTCTCCGCTGCTACTATGAGACTGCTATGTTCTCCGCTGAGTTGCTTACACTGGCACAATCAACCGAAATATAAAAGTGTAATTTGAACAAAACTAAGTTTAATTTTATAATCTGTGACATATAGGCAAAATTTATTTTACAAAATAAAATGTTTGCTTTTTGAAGACCATTTTCTTTAACTATAAAGCATTTTGCAAAAGTGATTTCGGTTTGGTTTCCCATGTTTCATAATTTTGGTTCGTAATTTCAGCTTCGGTAACATCCTTAGTGTTTACCTCACAGAGAGAGAATGATATTTGAACATGATTGAAACACCTCTCGTGGTTCAGTGCCTCACTTTAGAGGGATTGCCTCGATCGTCAGCAAGACCCTGGTCTTGTTACAAGTGACTAAGTAGACCCTGTCAGTGGGTGTTTGAATTCCTGCTTGAAGAGTGTGAAATTGTGTAAAAACATCTTGTTGTAAACAAACAGTATTTACTCCTATTTTGATGTTTGTTTTTGTATTTTTGCACAGGGGTTCTATGACTAGCCTACAATCTTGTCAAAGCGGATTCTCTTCCCTCAGCGTAAACACCTCCACCAGCGAACGGTCGGGAATCTCCGGGGCCAGCGCCAGCTGCCCTTCAAGATGATAGAGTGACCACCGCTGGATGACGCATCCACTTAGTGATTAAGCGATATTGGTGATAAAACAAATGAACGTGTCGCGATTAGTACCGGTGATACTTGAGATGGGTGCCTGACGACGGGTCTGTCGAGATAAATAAATTTATTCTTAGTGGGACGCCGCACACGTTTAACTGCTGTTATCCTGCTGATAGGAAATTATTTACACTTGGCCAGTCGACGACTCGTCCAGCGATTGATTTTCCACAGGCAACACTTAATAGATAATTTCCATTTGCACGTTTTAATTTGATGGAGTAATGAGGCATTAAACTAACATGATTTCCTGCAATGGAGCAGAACGCCTCGCATCTACGACTGAAAATGCATAATAGAATGTTACTGCACAAGTGTTTGTGAGATCTGATCACGAGTTAAAAAAAAAATTACCATTTTGTTTTTAAACGATTTTCTTTTTTGTTATTCGTGGTTAATTTTCATCTTGAAAAAGTACCAAATTTTAATGTGTTTAGTGGGCGTAATTGACTACTAGTAATTAGATTACTTACTTTGCTAAGTAATCGAATACTAATCGATTACTTTTTTATTAACGAATTTATAACAATTTGAAATGCAAAAAACAATGAAATTGAAATAATTTTCAACACGTGTAAATCGTGAATGTAAGCATTTTCAAACACATAGATCGTAGCTCCACCTTCAGTGATTTCAGTTAAGCCTTAGCATGAAGTTTGGTTTGGCCAGCTCTGCTTTGAAGCAATGCAGACGCACGATCTCAGTAATCGATTACTAACGAAAAGTAATCAGTAATCGCGATTACTTGAAATCAGCAGTATAGCCCACCCGATCAGTAATCTAGTGTTTGGTGCAGGAGCACTCACTATAGCGTACTCAACTCTAGTTGCACAGCTGTATAGATACTCAGGTGAAGTCGTATGTTTGGCATGGTTCAACTTGCTGCAGTTGAATTACCTTACTTTTTGTCTGCTGGTAAAGTCTGCACATTTATGCTGTTATCATAGGAAATGCCATTGATTGATTACCATTGTTAAATAATAGTTTCCACTTGTTTAACTACAATCCAACATTGTTATTTTAGAATTGGCTTCGGTTACGGAGTTGGGTAACATTCAACTGAAGTTGAATGCATGTCAGCGTCTTAAATGTATGGTGTTTATTGTCGGTACTTTATTCCTGGTGATGTGGCTAACGTAATTACCAGTAATTTGATTACCTGCATATTTGCTCATTTACGCATTTTTGGTTTCGGTAGTTCGCCATCTACACCGTGTTCTTCTTCTTGGATCTCCCTTGAAAAAATGCTGTGTACTTGCTGTTTTGAAAAGACGGTAACAGAATGATACTAGGAACATATTCTGCATCAACTTCTGCAGACAAGCTAGATCTACAGTAAAACTTCGCAGTTGCAACACGCGTACGCTAGCATCATAAAACTCCCCATTTTGAATAGGATCATTCTGAAAATTTCCAGGTAGAGCTGAATGATATAATGTCACATTTCCAGACTGGCAGCGATAGTGACACATTTCAAAAACAACCATTGTACGTTAATGTCATCTTGTATTGGCATAATGTTTCCGTTCAATCCAGATAAATTCAATTTAATGATGATTATTTTCTTGGACAATAAGAACACTAATATAAAATTAAAAATCATAAAACACTAAGTGTTATTATAGACAGCTACCGACCACTTGTTGTAAAGTTCTTAAAACTGCAACTTGGCATAATAACAGTTGCTGTGATTAATCGTGGGCTCTGGAGACAACCGACTGGAAATACAACAAATTGGAAGTAAAACTGTAAAATAAAATTTCATGTAATGTTGGTGATGCTCCTCTTGCAGCTTGTTTTTCCTTATTTAGAGAGAACAGTTTTACTCATGTCTGTGTGAGATTCGCACATTATTAGCAATGCTAAAGTGATAAATGTACAATAATAGCTTTTCTGATTTATTTAGATGCATAGGTAACTCTTGTTTTTCATTTTTTTGTACTGTGAAATGCTACATTAAAGATCTCAATCTACATGCGATATACTTTTCTTATCAAAGTTGTCACTATGCCGTCAACTTTCAAGTGATCTGTCGTGTTTTCTGTTTTTCGTGAACGTTTGTAAACTGTCCTCTATATTTTACATTTGGGAATGTTTGTCCGCTGAAAATCAGCTCTAGCAGCACTAAATTTAAAGCACGTATTACTTATTACTTGTTACTTATCAACAGCTGCTTTGACATCTTTGTTACCTTAATTAGTAATTTCATGATCGCACTGTTATAAAATTCATAGTTCATTTGATTTTGCAATTGTTTGATTTCTGTCTCTTGTTAGTGATACATCCAGTAAGAAAGCACAATAATAAGCCTTTTCACAGTTCCTGTGATTGATGATGATCATGAGAAGGTCAAAGGTCAAGTGTACCTAACTACACCTTTGTGTACACTTTACAATGCCTCGTAGCCCATGCTATTGTAATAGTAACAGTTTTAATAACTAGAAATCTCACCTGGTTCATTTTCTCTTGTTCCCAAACAAGTTCGTGCCAATAAATCACTCTACGCACAGACTAACTCATAATTAAGTAAAGCCTATGTTAAAACAATTGAAGTTACTGAACTAATGTGGCAGATGGATTTACTTTACCCGTATGTCACATGACGGTTGTAATTAAGACGCTTTGCTGTGGTACACTTAACCTTTGACTTTTGCTGCAACTGTGCGTTAAAACAAAACTGTGAAAAGGCGTATTGTTGAAAGTATTTGTGTAAAGAAAATTTATTTACACAGAATCATGCTTAACTTTTCATAAATATTTTCTAGCATAAAAGTTCGTTCACACTTCATTTTTCGTTTTTATTATGACACGAGGCATCATTATATTTGTATTTAGAATTTTTGGTGTTAATACTTGCATCTTTGCTGGTAAACAATTGCATAATTAATTACTATTAATTGTATGTAGTCTGTATCAGATAATACAACTAAATAAATTAATTAATATTGTTACCAGATAATATTTGTTCACTAATTGGTAATAATTATTAATTTAGTAATTATCCTACGTTGGCACTTGCTGTTATTGGCACTGTTAACAGAGTTTGTGTCGCCATCTACTAAAACTATCATTGAATTAACAGAAGCTATTGCACCCTTAAAATCAAAAGAAAGAGGAGGTATAATGATGATTCACAGCCTACGTTGACACTTTCTATTACTGGCACTGTTAACAGAGTTTGTATCGCCATCTACTAAAACTATCGTTGAATTAACAGAAGCTATTGCACCCTTAAAATCAAAAGAAAGAGGAGGTATAATGATGATTCACAGCATATGGGCATCTCCTCAAATTTTCCAAAAGCTGTTATTAATAATTACCTAGATTACGTAGATTACAGATTGACGCAAGTAACGTGGTCCATGGGCCTTAATCTAAGACGGAGGTTTATTTTATTTGGCAATATAAAAACTAATAATAGCAAGACTGCTAGTTGTAAATCTGTGTGTATTGCGTAAACACTGTAAGCAACGCAAATTATTTTGATAAAAGTTTATTAAAAAAATAAATTAAACAAAAAACAGGAAGACAACTTAAAATTGTGAATCAAATCTTCTAATCGGCTTCCCATGTTTCCGGGTTCTGGCTGATCAGATTCATAAAGTCACAATATCAAAATACTGATTTGGCGAGTTCATAATAAAGATACCTGTCGCAATTATCACGTCCAAAAACGAGTTCTACACACATTTCTCGTAACTGTCGCTAGATGGCAGTACCGCCTAAAAAGAAAAGATCATTCCTGATACACTAGCGGTTCATAATCCTAGCTCATACAATTCCTTTCTCATTTCCTATAGCAATCTAAATAATTTTTTACCAGATTAAAAACAATTTACAAAAGTAAATTTCTTTTAACTGATGAAATTTTCAGTGGATCATAAACTTTTTCATAACTTGATCTGACGCCCAAAAAATGCTTTATTTAATAGCCGAAAATAAGTATATTAACATCTTAATCGTCTTATTACCCTACGTAAATTAATAAAAACTAATTTTCCATTTGAGTTGTCCATGCATAATAAATCTTCCATTAATTTTGAACTTTAATTGTTTTTAATGTCCATATTTATGCACAAATAAACTTAAACTGTCTGAAAGACTGAAAGTCCTCTGATTAAAATTCCTTCTTTGGCAAAAATGTGCATCCATTACGTTGATACGAGAATTTTGTTCTGATCCACTTTATGTTCAAAGTTGTCTAGCACTGTTTATTTTAACAATTTCCAGGATTATGATTTCTATAAAATTTAATGTTTTTTCACAGGAAGACAACAAACAATCTCATGCATAACTGTTATGCTGTAAAAAGAAACTCTTCGCTAATGCTGTAAATGTTGTTTTTCCACACATTTGAAACTTTTTAAAAGAAAACAGGACGATTATTCATAGCCTACACCACTTTGAAGTGGTATTGTAAAAATATGCATTTGAGCCACTTGTGGGCAGCATAAGATTTCAGTGTGAAATTTCTCTGTATCAATCTTACATTTTAATACTACATCTTACAACAGAATTTACATTTACATACTTTACAAATGTACATGCATATAAGCCTATGCTAATGATCAAGAACACGAATAACAATTAGTGAAACCCACTCTCACCTATTTTTTGGCAGGCCTGAACTTGAGTGTGTGTGAGAAAATTCAAAATCTTGATTTTCCTGATGGATTTCCTGCATAATCGCCAATGAACTCGTGGCCCAAACCCTCCCGACAATTGCCACATCTTACCTGAAAAATCACTCAGCATTTATAGTATGCATACACGTGATTATACTTATTTATTTGTTTGGAATGTGTTTACTTATTTGAAAAATATATGCAGTACGCCAAGTATGAAGCTGGTGCGAGTTGATTTACTGATTAACATGAACAACTTGAGCAGTGAGTTACTTTCGACACTTCTCGAAGTGAGTGTCAGCTCGCATTTACTGTCATAGAGTAACTCGCAGTAAGTTTTGCTCTCTAATCTGAACATGCTTGCAAGTTACTTGGTAGAGAAAACTCGTGTGAATGCACGCTGAGAGAAAAGAAATATAAACAACATTTTAACTCACTAATAATGTATTAAACCTAAAAGCGATATTTATTCTGGAGGTTTCAGTTATCCTTGTAGCCATTCTCAGATAACTAAGACCAACAAACACATTAGGTTCTAATTGACTAGACAGCAGAATAAATCACATGCTTATGTTTGTTACATCGTTGGGATCTTAATTTGACTTTGCCACTTTACAAGTGTCTAAACAACACTTGTGATCATGTCTTTCAACAAAGTTTTGAGCTCAGGTATGGAGCTTGGCATAGGCATACACTGTTTATAACAATGTGCAGTGCCGCAGAGCACCACCAGGGTTTTATATCATTCTGTAAGTTTTGTAAAGATGAGTCATTGATTAATAATTATCTTACCTTCCATGCCCCTTCTGACTCAAACTCTTTGAAAATACTGTTTTCGCTGACCGGATGACTAAATGCTGGCCAAGGAGAGGAGTGTTCAAACTTCTGTTGACTAGAGAACAATTCATGTCCACACTTGGCACACTCATAGACACCTGAAAAATACTTTAAAACTTATGCAGAGGTACTAAATAGCATGGTGAGTTATACCTATATTATCTATATTGTACTTCACCTAACAGTGCTTAGGATATATAATACTTGTCCTAACAGTGCTTAGGATATATAATACTTGTCCTAACAGCGCTTCATTTTTTGAATTACTCCTTTTAAATACAAAAAGAAATTTTATTTTCTTATATTCACTGGTTACTAAGAGCAATTGTCAGTTTTATCTTCAAAATTTTTTCCATATTTTACCACTGCCTTCAATGATTTCAATGTTTTAAATGGAGCAGAGCTGAAATCAGTATTAGATTAAATTATTACATGTTAATTGGTAAGAAGACTGTACTGTTCCTATATTTTATTTGCTTTTTATTTTGATTTGGTATAACTGGTTGACTGATTAGGCCCATTAACCGTTTACTATCGCTGTGTTTCTATTACTAATCAAGTATTGCATCATTATAATATTTTAACTATTTCTCTGCTTTATCTCTTTATAAATAATTTTGACTGATAATATTTTAAATGAAATAGTTTTCAGTAAATAAACGAAACAGAAACTATACTATAAAATTATACTACGTATCTTATCTAAAATTTAATTAAAGCAGGAATTGAGAAAAAACAAATTAAAAATCATCACTATTATATTGTCTAGCAAAATAACTTTATTATAGTTTACAATGCTAATTAAAAATATTTATTTCACTTTATGCAGGGGAAGGGAGCAAAAGACCGTACGGTCGTTCCCTTTCCCCACACTATTTAAATATTTATTCATCAACTGACTACATGCTGTAAATCATGATTATGTGTGAAATAAAGTTCTTACGTTTCATGTTTTACTACGTATCTACGTTGCCATAATGTAAATTAAATTACGTTATCCTAATTACTCCAAAACTTATGCAATTAAGTATCTGACACACCTTTATTCCAATGATCCCGATATTGCTCTGAGCCGAAGAAAGAGCAACTTGCCATGGCAACACAACAGTCCCAGGTAATTTCTACACGTCAGCTGTTCCTAAAACAGTTTTCATAAAACCGCCTTTTCACAATATTTCTGTTTACTAAAACACCATCAACAAGTGAGAGCGGCACAAACGCTGTTATTACCTCCTGTTACGGCGAAGATTTACTTTGATGTCTGCTAGCTCTGGGATTGACTGGGAATCAAGCGAGTCTGAGTGGTATAACCTTTACAGCATGAGTAAGCAGGAGACTGTACATACTTGGCTCATTGCCAGCGCGGGTTACGCAGCAGACGCCTTGCATACTGTACCATGCAAGCGTTCTGTAGAAACAGTTCTACGTAACGGAAGTGTATACTATAATAATAATTATTATAAGTACGGAGGACGGATGAGTAACAATTTTAAGACGAAGAAGAACAAGATAAGTAGGAAAACAAAAACGATTACAACAAAAACAACTGCTGTTTCAGTTAGGAGGGCTCTGTTGTAGGAACAACAGTAGCAACAACATTATAATTAAAGGCAAGGACAATTAAATTACAACATGGCTGAAAACGCGATATAACAAGGAAAAAGGGAAAAAAGTGAGAGTAAAGGGATTAACGAGAAGCTTTAAAAACAAGATCAATAATAATCAGCACAATAGTTAATAGAACTGTTACAATGTTCATTATAAATCATGCGCAAATGTGTTGAGTTGCATGGGACATATTTGCATGTACAGCTGAAGTTGCAAGGATCTCTATAATTATCAGTTCTCATTAATAAACTTTAACACATACCAACACAATTATAACAATATAGATAGCCGAATAAAATACCTATACTTTATGGCTTTAACCTTTTGCTAGTCTATAAAGGTTAAGTAATACTTGACTACCATAACTCTGGTCCATTCTATTCTAATCATATACTTCAACTGAGTTTACGAGCCCATCTGGATTATCATGATCCTTTATTTTAAAGTTTACAACCAACTATAATAGCAACAACAAATGAATAATGAATTAAACGCCCTTAAAAAATTATTGCATAAATATTATGATTTAAATTATATTGTCAGTACCTGGATACTACGCATCGTGCGTTGACATAATTGCGACTGCTTTTTTGTTTTTATTATAACTTTGTAATTCTAAAAATTGTTACTGTAGTCGAAGAGGCTAAGCCGTTTGAAGATTCAAATTTGCGTCATGATTTTTATAGCATTATTTGTACTAAAAAAAGAAAATGAACGATAGGTCGGCGATATAGTCAATAAACAGACAATTTTTTCACATTTTTTACTGCATTAAGCCCTACGCTTATCGTTTCACTTAAAACAAAATTCGCTTTCTGCTTCACACTTCCGGATTAAGGTTGACAAAGTTTTAACCAATAATAATTCAGTAGTGGCACCCAATCATATTCGAAGATGCGTTTTCCGACAAATTTTTGAACCAATAGTATTGCTAGGTTAATAGCCAATAAAATTGCTTGACGCGCGCTACGTCATAGGTCACGCAGCTGGGTCACTATATAAGCGCATCTGAAAATTGTTCGCCAAAATTACAGCGAAATCGAATAACGCTCGGAAACGATTTTCTTGGAGAATTTTAAAGGTAAATTTACTCCTTATTTTAAAAGTACGGTGTGTGCAAAAACTATCAGCGCGTTCCTTGTACTTTATAGCATCTATTTGTGCATAAAAAGTTATTATTAGTTGCGTATATTTCGAATATTTTGTAAAAGTTGTTTTCGTGGTGCTAAAAATTTTTTGCAGCGGTTACACAAAGAGGCTGCCATCTTGGATCGATATCCGTTTACTACTGCACATGCGCACTTCGCGGTTCGTGTACGTTTCTCGGGCGCGTAGTGGTGCCAAGTTCATTCGGCTTTAACGTTGAGATTAACTTTGTTGTTAAAACCGGTGAATGTAAGACTCGTTTAATAAAATTAACAAGTACTTTCAGAAAGACTGTGGACTCAAGATGCTTTTCGTTACCAGTGACAGTAAACATTACTGACTTGTTTTTCGTTTTGTAAAATATTAGTGAGTCACCCAATTTTTTGTTTTTATTACAGGTTAGTGTAGACAATGGCTCGTACGAAACAAACCGCTCGTAAATCTACTGGAGGTAAAGCTCCTCGTAAGCAGTTGGCCACGAAAGCAGCCCGTAAAAGTGCTCCTAGCACTGGAGGAGTTAAGAAACCTCACAGATACAGGCCAGGCACAGTGGCTCTTCGAGAAATCCGTCGTTACCAGAAATCAACAGAATTGTTAATAAGAAAGCTGCCGTTTCAACGACTGGTTAGAGAAATAGCACAAGATTTTAAAACTGATCTCAGATTTCAGAGCGCTGCTATAGGAGCACTGCAGGTTTGTTTTGTCACTATAGATTTCAAAAAAGTTACTTGTAAATCATTGTATTGTACATATATCCCTTGCGTTTGATTATTACCCATAACCTTAAGTTATGGTGAATAGAATTATTGAAATAAGGTCTGTTCGAGAATACTGTTATTTCAATGAGATTTGCTAACTGTTTTGCTATTTTTTTACAGGAAGCGAGTGAGGCTTACCTTGTTGGATTGTTTGAGGATACCAACTTGTGCGCAATTCACGCCAAACGAGTCACCATCATGCCCAAAGATATTCAACTGGCAAGACGTATTCGTGGTGAACGTGCATAGAAGGAATGCCTCAGTGTTCGCGTTTGTATATAGTTAAACGGAGAGTGTGATTATTGTGAACAGTTTACTCTTGCATTTGCCTCCGTCTGCAACTGTGTCTGTACATATACCGGTCTTGATAAGAAATATCACTGCCATTGGATAATTTTGAGGAAGTTTTTACTGATCTGATACTTCATTGTAGCTCACTCTCAGAATGTTCGTTGTGTTATAATATTATTGATTACGTCTTTTACTCTTCATATTTGTGTGCATTTACTGATTTGATTTTAGACAGTTACTGTGTCCAGGCGTATATTATCTTTCTCGCTGTTATGGCTGAGACTAAGGAAATTTGTTTTCGTCGATTATGGTATCAGATTTGGACTTGATCAGCTTGGTGTTCATCATTCTTCATTTTGGAATTTAGGTTACGGCTGATCTGTAAAATTTGGCAGTTTTGATCTTTTAAATAAGTCTTCAGTCTTCTAATTAAATATGCCAGCATTTCATGCTTGATTTTATTCTCTAGGCACACATTATCGTTTGCCGCTAGTTTGTGAATGTCATGTTAGTGTGTACGCTGTGTAGCTGATGTGTTTTGTTTATCGTATTCGTTTTAACTATGTAAATCGACTACAAAGGGATCAACGAAATCTTAACCTGTTCTAACTTAATATATACCCAGTTTATCTAATAGTAGTATGGTCTATTCAGTCAGTGTTTGTGCTAGTTTGTGTACAGTGAAATGTATGTTACTTATTGTAAGCCAGTGTCTACTTCAAAAGTGGTACTAGTTTTGGGTGCATGTACTGCATATACCAAGCATTTGTCATCAAAACATAAATTATAAGACTGCTAGTACATCTGACAAGTACGGTAGATAATGGTTTACATCAAAACAAAAAATTTGCATGACTTATCATTGTATTCTACTATTACTAAATTTTGTGTTTGTAATTTGTATCACTTCATTCGCATGTCACGTTTTGGATTTGGATTGTGGTCTCAAGATGTACAATTTCTGTGACCAATGGTACGGTGAAGTGTATTAAGTCCTCCTGTAAAATAAAATTAGACTTAGCTACAACTGCTGGTGTGTTGACAATTTTTCAATTCCTCGTGAAACTATGTAAGGTTCACTCGGTATCATTATAACATTGAGGGGATTAAGTGCCAGCATGATGACAACAGATACATGGTAATGATCACTAATAGGAAAAGCTGTAGGTTTTATTTTCACTTCAGAGTTCCAGGAATTTATACTTGTGATCATGAAAACATCGAAGGTTGTATTATATTCGTGTCGTCATGAACAAATTATGTGCTTCTGGTGTTTCGGAGATTACATTCACAGTACATTTACAAAACAAGTAAATTTAGTCCTGAATATGCAGCATTAGGTTATTTGCTTAATTGTTTTTTCTAGTCGAGCGCAACAGTAAATGTGTATGTCTTTTAAAAGACCATTATCATGGAACAGAGTAACTTTATTATATCACAAGATTAAAAACTTAAATGTACATGGATGACAAGAACCACACTGTGACGAAACAAACCTTCTTGTAGAGTTTTCACAAGCGATTAACCCAGAGCTTAACTGCTGCTGTTGGTTACTAAACTCTCTATGAATCCAATTGGAAGCACGAAGTCAATTGGACCATAACAACAGTAAATGGGGCAGACCACAGATGTCTATTTTAACATAAGCCTACATTAGGATGAAATAAACTTCAACAATGTACGGAGCGGATCCATGTAACGTGATGAAAACTTGTGGCCTGTGATGGCTTTACAAGTGTGAAAGCAGCAACTTAATACTTTGTGTCCGATCCCAAAACCTGTTTTACATCTTCTACTGAAATTTCAACGGCCTCTCCAGATGAAACACACTGTTGGTCGATTAAATACCTTCCATCTAAAGCTCTAAGCTGTGTGCGCACATAACAAAACTCTGAAAACGTTTACTAGACCGTTGTGCCACCAACTTGCTGTTTGTGAAAGCCACGGAGTTTTTTAGTGCAGTTACAAAAGGAAACTTAAATCAGACAAAATCTCAAAATACAAGGACTGTACGACTTTTATTGAAATAGTCTATACAGTGGCTGTACACATATGTAAACAAAAAACATGCACCCATTTTGTCATCAAATTATCAAACAAATTTACTTATTTCAAAGGTAAAACTAGCAAAACACTACATAACGTCATACACATCTTAGTATAAATCAATGAATGCACAAATGTCAACAATTTTTTCAATGCCAAACTGTAATTTCACTTGCAATTTCTCATCAAATGCAGCCCTCGTTTTTCCACAGTTATGGTTAGATGGACACAGTAGCAGTTTCCTCATAAATACCTCTTTAAAGAGGCATTAATGAAGGTCGATGAAAGCATATCAGTGTAGATTAAGAAATGCATAACTTAATTCATACAGTTGCATAGATCACAGTCGCACAAATTCAGGGGCGGGGTGGGGTACCTCGGAACACCGTTTGAACTTTCTGCGAAATTATCCCGAACAGCTACGTTAACTTAATAGAATATTAAATTATAAAATAATGAAAACTCGGCCGTCCGCAGCATCGTCACTGTTTGTCGCTCACATGTTGAGCAGCGAACCAGCACTCTGCATAAATTCCTGCAACATCACTTAGAGAGTTTACAACATAGCTTTTACAAAGCTTAATCCACACAAGCTTGGAAGTAAACGGCATCTGCTATAATTGCATTGTAGTGCAGTTTCCGTTAGTAGAATGTTTAATCACACAAACGCGCCCCGTGGAGCCGACACGTAAATTCATAAATAACTTTATCAAATTCACTAGGCACAATTTAGCTCAGTGTGTCGACGACCAGAGGCTTCGTTACTTTCACTAGTAAAACGAGGTACATCAAGATGCATCCACCTCAGCAGAGATGGTTGGCTCTTCTAAATACGGCAATGGCGAAACACTGTTCACATGGTTGCATGCAGAGGGCACCATAAATGCCGTTATTTGAGGAAAGAGGTTATGACAGTTCGCCATGTATTCGGAGAGGTGTTCATCACAATTACCAAACTCCTTAGACTTCAGGACTTCTAGTATCTCAACACACATCTGAAAAACCAGAAAAAAAAATTTGTAACAAATGTGTACAATCACCAATAGAACTTAACCATCTTAAAAGAAATGCCAAGCTTTCTAGAAAGTTGGGCACGTATCAGTGTTCGTGAAAATTGTAAAAAGGATTTAGTAATAAAAGTGTGATAAGCACCAAGTGTAACTAGTAAAATCACTTTAAAGTCGCGATCACTTCATGCTTGGGCGCAATCATTTTAATGCTCATGAAAAGTGTTAGAAAGATTTCGTAGAAAAGAAACTGCAATAAGCGCCTAGTGTAATTAGTCAAATCATTTTAAAGTTCCCATCACTTCATGTTTGGGTACGGCTCCTATTTTCAATGCCTATTCTTCTTCCAATGACGTCATTCGTTTTAAAGAAAAGTAGCGCACTGTCAACCTTCACCAAAAGTATAATAAAGTTTTTACAAAAAAATTAAGTAGCTCATTTTGTAATATTTTTGCGTGAACATTGCATGCAGGAGTTTGAATTAGTTTAAGCAGCGCGCACGGAAAGCCACAACGTGCTTATGAAAAGTTACGAAGTCTCCCAGTTACGTCATGATTTTCAAGTGAGTGGAGGCAACCACCAAGCCTGAAAATTTATATTCAGAGGCAGAATAGTTTAGATTTATGCTTTACAGGCAGTTTTTTTGCACATTTCTTTGTTATATTTTTCTACGTTTAAATGCTAACAGTAAAATAAACCCAACATAGTGAGTGACTTGTTTTTTTCGTTTGGTACCTACCTCTCCAGCTTAAAATTCAAACCTCTCTGACTTCATTTAAGAACAGTACATTGCTTGAAAACTGCTGATCCACGTTCATAAAGGAAGTGAACAAAGATTTGGAATTTTTTAGAAATAAAATTAATTTAGTTTTCACCTGACATCTCACAAAGTTAGTACAACAGAAGAGAAAATTTACCATTGAATAAAGAAAAAGGCCTAATTATTAACAATTATGAGTAGGTGAACTGCACTATTCTACTCAGCCAGTCAGAAATTTGCTTTAGTTATCAACACTATATTACAATGAAGAGAGGAAAGATTTGGCTCAGTTATCAATCAAGATTAACTACACGTAGCTCAGCAATTTGACGACTAACCATAACTTTTATCATAAAAGTGAAAAGAAAGTCTATTACTTCACATAATGAATTTGTAGCCATCAACATTTTAAAATTTTTTAAAGATTTTGCTGAATTTTCTCTGTCTATGAATCAAATCAAACTCACTTTCTTTGTTCTACCCTCCAGTTTCTCGTCTAATCGTGTGATTAGAGAAAGCGCAGTGTCACGTGTTGCACTGTCCAGAAAATACATGACTCTACAAGCTGCAAATAAATGAGCAACCATCAATGTAAACTCAATTGCATACCGAAGACGTCGAAAAAATACCTAAATCTGCAATTTTAAATCCTGAAGAAATTACTACAGCAGTAGAATTTGTTCCCCTGTCGGGTTAGGACTTTAACAAAAAAAAACCACAACAAACATGGCTATATGTAGAATTTTTTGAGGCGAATCAGTAGGCTAATATGCAAAAGCAACTGGCGTTGAACGCAAACTGTAAAGCTATTTTTCAATACACCCGCACCAATTTCTAGTTTTTATGTTTGCATCGTATGTATATAGAATACTAAGAAATAATAATAATAATATCGGGTATCTCTATAAAAGATTACAGGATATGAAATGCACCTCAAAACTACTTGGAATTGATATTTGGACATTATCACCATGTCCAAACCTGTTTGATGACTGTTCTTTCTTTATTCCTTATACAGTCCAAACCTTGTTATACTGCCCCCCCCCCCCCGTTAGACTTCTACACTCAATTGTTTACCACCTGTAAAATGACTGGGAACAAAACGGCTGTATTAAACTGCATAAACAAATAATCCGTTATACCGCCTCCCGTTACCTGCCATCTGTCAGGCAAATTAATACATGGCAAATGTTCAATGGAGAAATACTGCCAGCGACACCAATGACCTTGATATTATGCCCACTGTACGAGGCTGAATCCTTTACAACTGACCAGACGCAGTCATAATAGCAATTGACAAAGAAACACGGTTCTTTTTTCGCCACAAGGAACATGTATTTGCTTGTTTCCTGAGAATCGTGTAAGCAAATCCCAGCAAGAAATTTGTAGTTATGACTTAACAATTTTTACATATACATGTTTAATGGAGCAGTAGGCCTACAGCATATTGCATGTATATAGTTGAGTACAAGACACGTTTATTATGTAAACGAGCAAACTCTTCTTGATAAAGATGATTAATTTTGAATCATTAATTCGCTAGTGATTGAAAGTAATAATTTTCTTTTAATTCATTAACTTTTAGAGTGAAAATTGAGGACTCTAACCTGTGTACATTCGTCTGACTGTTCTGTGATTCGTCTATGGCAAAACTGAACATGCATTGTTATAATGTCAAACTCGCAGTAACACCAGTTTTTTTGACATCCCGAAGTGGCCGGTATAAAGAGGTTTGACTGTAAATTCGGGTACTAATGGATAGCACAACTACCAAGCAATGACCAACAGACAACGAAAGCTAATCTTTTGTGCTTAAGAAAAATTTTGATAATAATTATAGTAATGTTAATAAAATTATCTTTTATAAACTTGACATTTACATACAAGAGTCAAAAACCAAGTGCATAAAAGCTTACTAAATTTGAACCATTCTGCAAAATATTCACATTGCAATACTTGACATGCTGACCTGGTGATTTTCTCAAGTACCCTTGTCCAACATTCAACAATCCCTTACAGTTGCCACGATTAAACCTGAATGTCTTACCTGCTAGAACGTGGGGCAACGAGTTCTCGTGTTGTGACAGGAAGCTTTCATTGAGCTGTTTCGGACACTGGCTATCAAACCAGCCATCCATTTCTCGTTCCAGGACGGTCATCACAGGGTCAGGCAGAGAAGATTTCTTCTCTTGAACTGCAAAGCAAATTTTTCCACAACGTTTTAAATTAATAGTTAAAAACAACACAATTTCATTAAAAACTTTTACAGTAAAAAGTTAAAAAGTGAAATCATGCCAAACGTTTCGACTAGCTGCTGCTGTCATCATCAGTGGTAAATTTAGAAACATACAACCAGTTTAAAGAGGTAGAGCCTATTATGCACTAATTAAGTAGCAAACAGAAGCCAAATAGGTAATGAATAAACAGACCAGTAAAGAATTTGATACAGCAACTTAAACACTTGTACCATTTTACCATGTACAAAGAACACAGTATGATAAAAACTATTGAACAGTCTTTAAAACTTTGGTCTTTTGTGTCACTGCTTGGCCAGTGCCCACATGGTAACATCAGCACAACATACAGCAGTCGGGTTTGCTGTTTTGAACAAATCTGTGCATAAGTTTTAGCTATGAGATAAATACAAAGGTTATGAAAGCTGCTCACTCTGGTAACTGGAATTTCCCACAAGAAGTGGAATTTCAATGTAAGCTGCGAAACAGTATTTTAGTTAGAAATCAATCACGTTTTTAAAGGAAAATCATATGATTGTGTAAACAGTAAACATTAGTTCAAAATAAAGTATGCTCCAAAATATTAAAAACTACAATAGCTTTTTTTAAATGTAAGCTTAGATTAAATAATAATTACCTCAGACAGTTTGTTAAACAGCTCATAACAAATTTTGTTAAACTTTCAAAGCTACACGCAGCTGAGCGATCGGAAATAGCGCCTTATTGTCACATTCACGTGGTCGACAAATAGGTGCGATACAGTGACAAGCATGATCATGAACTGTTCGTCTGTGATGTCAGTGTGACATACAGCTCATTTCGTAATATCACATTAGCGTCTTATAGCAATGTTCGCTTATGCAAGCATGCCTGACGCTCAGGGAAGATGCCTACCATTGCACAAACTGTGGTTAGTTTGCGACGTAAGCGGTAGTTGTGTTCAGTTGTCGTTTATTAACATTCCAAGGTAAATTATTCAAATTTTAGAAACAATTGCTAACTTTTGAAGGCAAGAATATGCATATTTTGGTCAGTAAGTTAACATTAGACTGAGTCTAGTCAATCGTCCAGTTTTCCTTTAAAAGATTAAGTCATTCAGTTTGTTCGAAAAACATTGCATTTTGAAAATATAAAGTCCTCAACAATGTGCTAAAAGTGCTTGGTTTGCGAACCAAGAGATTTCCTATATAACACAGCGTGCCTATGACTCTCTACAAGTGTTCAGAGATATTCAGCCCAATTATTCACATCTGACTTTACGCATATGGTCAGATCACAAAAGAATTTTGAATCTTGTGGCATTTTACCATGAGACAGTTAACATTCGCTGCTGCCATCATGTCTCGCTACTAGAACGAATGTTTCTTATTCGACAAGAGAAGCGGCTACCCTCCCAAAAACATATCTTTTGCAGACAGTTGATCACATTCGCAAACACGATTTACTTAAAAACTAACTCTTCCACACACCTTTTTTCAGAAATTTCATCATGCAGACGTGAACCTGCGGATTTTCCGAATCAACATTCCGAGCTCGTTTAATCGACTGTAGCATCAGCAAAAGTTTATCTAGAGAAAAGGCAAAACAACAACAACAGTCAAGACATCTGGAGTGAAATAAACTGATTATTGATTATTATTATTAATTATTGACGTTCTGTGACAAAATAATGTAAATTGATAACAAACTGAAAAAATAAAATGTTTAAAATAACAAATAATGCTAACTATTAATAACTACTGATAAGTAACTATTAACTAAACTTGTTAGCTCTGCAGAAAATCTACAAAGAATAATTTTAGTACATTTGAAACTGCATTGCTAGCTAATTATAATCAATGATGAGAACTCAATAGTTTAATTTTTAATAGAACATAAAGAGATTCTAACACGTCAAACTAAAAAAATCGCCCATAGCTAATTCAAGTTGCAACAGTACGTTCTGAAAAAAATCTACACTTTTTTCCTACATACAGTCACATATAAACTGTAGGATAAGAAGTTAGCTACACAAACCTTTCCTATAGTAGATCTCAAATGCTAACAAGTGTGTGTCTAACCACGACGAGGCAAGATTCTGTAGAGGTTTCAGAAACTTAATGGCCTCAGTTAATGGATCCTCAGGCTGAAAGGCAAACAGACACATTTGCAGCGGGAAAATTTAAAGGAAGAAGACATGATTATTTTTCATATACTAGCCCATTCTCAAGTACATTTTAACACCAATAATACTGCAAAAGGGTTTCTGATAATTAAATAATAGATTAAAATCTTAATTAACGGTGGGCGAGGCCAACTATTGATGACATCACAAACTAACATAATTTTCAACATCAAAAACATTCCAGTTAAGTTTTTGAGTGTTGGGGAGACACAAAGAGAAAAACTGTTGGACCCACGGGCCATAAAAATGTTTGTTTCTAACTGTAAACGAAGACGTGAAATTTTTGCCAAACACACAGCCGACTCACCATTATACGTAAATATTTTTTATGATTATTTATAATTAATTTTACAATTATTATAATCAACAGTGTTATTGATTAAAAAATTAAAATGTGATTAGACCATAGCACAATCTATTATCTTTCTTCCCATCATTTCCACTAACACATCTTTCTACCCTTCCTGTGTGATCTAACCTTTCTCCCAGTTCTTTTTTTGTTCACTCATCCATTCTTTTTTTATCGGGTTCACATGACAGTGGACTTATACAAGCCTTTGCTTCTCTAGCCCACTGCAGTACAATTATTCTTTTATGATAACGATAGTGAATGAAACATAACAATTTAATATAGTAGATGTAATAATTTTGATGTCACTGTGTGCTTAATGTCATTATATTGTACTGAATGTGATAATAATAATAAATAAAAAAGAATCTTAAATGGTGTATAAAGTGCATTTATAAAATTGTCTATTTTACTTTTACCTTTTAAGTAAACCTAAGAGTCTTAATAATATTAATTTAACTTAAAACAAGCAAAATTTTACTGGTGCTAAAACTTTCAAAGTAAATAATTGTGCATATGTTCTATTTGTTATCAATAATACATTTATCTAACATACACTATTTTTGGCTACTAACAATCATGGAGCATTATGGATATAATAGCTTTTAAAACTATTTATAATGTATCCATGTAAAAATATACTCTTATTCTTATGTGGAATATCTGTTTATGGAGACCCAGTTGAAACAGTTCAAATTGTTTTTTTACAAGCTTTCATTTGATATCTTATAAACCATGCTGGATAGATTATAAGCGATTATCACAAAACAATCCATGATGCATTTCTTGAAAATCGAAATAGAATCCAAAAACTGCCTGCTGTTGAAGTTAAGCGTTACGTTATTCATTTTTTAACTTCGCAATACTATTTCATGGCAAAATGCATCATTTTTGGTTTTCTTTATGCACGCACACGTACACTAAAGGTTTCTCCCGATCATGTGCCATCAAATCGCCGTGAGAAAAAAATGGCGTAAGCTTGTAGAAGGATTTCGTATGGGAGTGTGCATGCAATTTCCTATGACCAAATAAAAAAATCATGGTCACATGACTGAACAAAAAAATTCCAAAGGAAAACTGAATCGTCTGGAATGGAGAAATATCACTTAAAATAGAAAAAATTTTAAATCATCTATATTCCGATGCCAAAGCACGATTTTTTGGAAAGTCCTTTGGAAAGTTTTTCATAATCTAGCGAATGTGTATACATGTACACACATGTATTGCTCGTAACCACCCGAGTTCAATGCTCACTCTGATGGCTTCATTTCGACATACTGATCCTGGCTGTTTCCCTCATACATCTAGGATGTACACACACCTAAATCATGGCTAGTTGGTTCAGTGGCTGGCCTTGACAAAGATTAGTTAACTCAGTGTACAGCAGGGGTGTGCAAATTATCTGACTAGCAGGGCCACATTAAACTTTCCCGCAATTCCTGCGGGCCACAGGCAGTTTGATTGAGGAGCCAAGTACAGGAAGGCCTAATAACGATTTTTTGCATCCGACCCGCGTACATCATTGCTACTACACTCAAGAAACTATTTTAGAAGTTATTAAAATTTATATTACAAACCATATATTTCTACTTTCCACGACACATAGTGGTAATTTCATTACAATGCATACTAGTAATGTGTATCACACAGTCTGAGTAGTACAGTGACATTAAGCTACAACCATCTTGTAAGGGTTAATGGCATCCGATCTAGTAGAAAATATCTTTGGGATCGTGGCACAGACTTCAGCTGGATACACTCAATTAATCGCCCGGGCCGCACTTTCATTAGGTTGACAAATCTCTTCGCGGGCCGCACAAATTCTCTCGGCGGACCGCAAGTGGCCCGCAGGCCGCAATTTGCACACCCCTGGTGTACAGGATGCAATATTACAAAGCCTACACTTTAATAGAAACATACATTAGTTACTTGTAATATACACTATAATATATTGTAGTTACACTATAATATAAAGTAGAAGAAGTTTAAATAGTAAGAACAGAAAGACAGACACTCCACATTACTCACCCTGCACAGTTTCTCAGGGACTAGTTCTTCTTCTTTCTTCTCTTCAGTGTCTTCACTGGGTTGCTTCGCTTTGCTGTGCTGTTCTTTCTTCTCCTGTAAAGCGTTCTGTCGTTCCCGTTCCTGTAACGCCTTCTTTCTAGCTTTTCGTGCTTTCGACTTCAGCTTTTTCAATTCACTCGGATTCATGTTTTCTGAGAAAAAATAAACAGGTTTGAATTAGAAGTTAAAATACTTGTGAACAAACAAGAGACAAACCGAAACCGGGAATTGTCTGTAAAATAACATCCCGTAAATTTACCAAACTGTCCCCGAACTAAAAAATACAAAAACTGTGGATTGTAATCAACCTCGGAATATGCACCTGTCGGTAAAAGGAGGATGCAGACATAAGGCCTCCAATATTCCGTTTCAAAATTGATCAAACTCCTTTACAAAGAATAGTCAATTCCGTTTCAATTCCGCTTCACAGTAATTAGAAGCTACATGGCCCTGTAACTATTTGTAAGGTATTCGTATTTGGCAAAAATAAAATAAGAATGCCAACATTTAATTCGCACACAAAAGTTACAGAAGACTATCCTATCACGTTCGTGCAAATCATCGGGAAGTTTCCTGGCTAGCTGTCACATGCATAACGTTGTCAGATCGTGTTTGTGTGAGCAGGGGAAATCTTTCCACAAACGTACTGCTGTTCACTACAAGCGCGCACTAAAGAATTTCCCATATTTCTCGTGGCAAACTCAAAAACAAAGTGAAAGTAGGAAGGCAAGCTGCATAAAAAATGAAACTCCGGGAAGAACTTCTATTAAGGTTGCGAAAGGCTGAAAAAACTGCTTAGGTTTGCTAGAAAGTAACAAGCGAAGAAAATTCCGTCTCTAGTATGCATTAAATTTGCAGAAAAATCGGAAATCGGCCTTAAAGACAGCACAGCGATATAAACTTTTTCTACAGCTAATCCATCTTATTATACACATTACAACAAAGTTCCGACAAAATGTCACAAATTATTTGCACAATGCAAAAAAAAACAAGATTTTCTTCAAGACAAGTTCAGAAATTGATGCATTGGTCGTTTCTTATATAAATGTAATACAACGCAGTGTAGATACTGTAAAAACTATGATAGGGAAATGTGCGGAGTGGAATTCAAGGTAAAATGTATTGCAGCTAGTAAAACCAGTCAAAAACAAGCTCAAATCCCATCACCTTTATGAAAGTTCCCTCCTGTAAAATTTATTTAGCTTTTAATTTACTAACCCTGCTCATAGGTTTACTCTTGTAATTTCTATTCCATTTTACTACTGTATTTGTACTGCATATGTTCTTAATTAACGAAATAAAAATTTGAATTGAATTGATAAGGCGGTCAAAAGGTTTTGCTAGCTGCTAACACATTCATTTCTTCTACTCCTATAATAAACTTTTTAAGTTAGCCATCAATACAGCACGTGACTCAGCTATAATATGCGGTTTATAAACTAAGCAATAGCAAAAAAACTTCATATTCTCAGTAAGATCAATAACGTGTTTTTTGGTGAATCAGTGGTGCACACTGGGATAGCGATGCTGAGACGTTTTATCATGTGGTGGGAATATTTCAAATTACTGAGAGAATTTTCTATTTTTATTTACACAAGTCTTTCAAGCAAGTTCGTAATGCTAAATAACATAACTTTGTGTGGAAAGTTATTTGGGATTTACTTCAGAATTGCCTTTTCTTCCCTTTCAATGCCAAAAAGCCCAGATTTACAAAGCCAAATACAGAACTCGCCAAATGCAACAACCTACCAGAAGATGCCGTTTCCGTCTCTTCCGAGTCCGTTACCGGTTTATCGTACACACGCAGATACACCTGTATTGCACATTTTGCCACGCTGTAGTAGAACGGATGCTGTCGCAAGATGTCTTCCAGTCGTAGCAAACCGACGTACGTGCGCAACGTCATCTTACGCATGCAGTACGTGTGAAAATCAAACTGATCCTCCACAATCTCCGCAAAGTGCTGAAAAACAAGTGAACAGTACAAAAACCACAAGTACGCAGCCACAAAAAAATGTGTTCAATTTACTTTTCTTTATTTCACCAATCAATTTGTTATAATGTTCATTTAAGCCCCGTATCACACAGAGAACAGCGTAAGAAGCAAGCCACAATCCATAATCCGTAAGCCATAAGGTGTTTTCCATCATCCATAAGGTGTATATCATAATCTCCGGTATGCTCCTTATTCTGTGTAAATAGTAAGTTGTTTTGCCATAATCTGTTTTGGCAATACACGTATCTAACAGCAGTACTAGTGAAATGTCATGCTTAAAATTACTTTTTAATGTTTACGAGACCATTATGAATTTTTACGATATAAATGAATTGTGAACTGCAAAAAGCACAAACATGCTTATTGCCGCATTAGCGAAGACCCAAAATGCCTTATGGCGAATGAAATTAATGGCCAAATTCATTTAGCAATACGGTGCCTCATGAACTGTTGAAAACAACTTGTGAGGAGTGCCTATTGTGGATTGTAGCTGGTGGCTTACGGCAGGCAAACCGCTGTAGGCAGAAGGCAAACACATTATCTGCATGATAGGAACCATTGGTTAGCATACGTTCATTTTTCATGAGGCGGCTTTTCCACCTCATGCCTTACACTTTTATGGATTATCCAGCTCCGTCTGGCATGAGACTAAATCTACTACATTTCAACTTTCACAGATTAAAAGTTGGCATGAAGTGTATTTATAATGTGTCAAAACTAAAGCAAACAATTTATGGGCAGCACAGTCACTCTTCTGGTTTTTATCACACTTTCCGTATGGTGAATTAAATATTTGTTGTACACACATTGCACTTCTTATAAGTCAAACATTTTTACACAATGCACTAATGCTTTCGGGTATATTAAAACGTGGCTACATAAACATTGTTGCAGAGTGTCTTTTCCGCTTAAAATGAAAATTTGACAATTGCTTTTAAAAACGGGAAGTGAGCTATACCCTTTCAACTTCGTGGCACTTTTTAAGCGAGTCGCCCCAACGTCCTAGTCGCTGGTACGCTCTAGCGCACTCTGTCTCAAACCACATGCACTGCATCTCGTTGAGGTTCTCCATGGCTGGCACACCTTCCTATTAAAATGAATAAAAAGAATACAATAAACCAGGGGGACATTTCAAGGGGCGGGCACTGAGGGCGATCGCTCAGAACTACTTATAAAGAAAAATAAAAAAGTTGCAAAAAATGTTGCGGAAAATAAAAGAAAATCGAAGGAAAATATGAAAGGTAGCCAAACTGAAGTCGCCACATTTCGTCGGTTAAACATGGATGAAGAATTCCATGAATTCCAAAGAAGAACGACTAGCTGGTTCAGCCTTGAAAAACATTCACAAGGACATTCATTTGAATATCAAAGACATTATTAGTTGATTTACCACGAAAAATTCCATTTGTTATGCCAACAAATCATTCATTTCATTCACTGATTTAATTTTTCCTTTTATGTTTATTTTAGTTACTTTAAAAATGCCTGCTTTGATGCACGCACTGACTCGGTTTCACGATGGTAAGATGGAGGTGACTCTAAACCGGTATCTGTACTAGACCACACCAGAACATCAGAGGAGAAATTAGTGTCAATAAAATCATGTTCTTATCAACATGTCCTGTCATTCCGCTTTCTATGATAAGAATACGAGTATAAATAATCGGTCAAAAATCTGTTGTTGTTTTTCTTTAGTAGGAGGGTGGAACCCCTGAATCGCCCCCCCTAACTTTTACCTCTGGAACCGCCCCTACATTTAACTTATTGATAAAAATACCTATCAGCTCCATTTCTTACCAAGAATGAAACGTTAATTTTAGCGAAGTCTTTCCCACCTACAAATATGGACTTGAATAGACAAGCCTCTTATTCTTTTAGGCGACAATAATTTAATGTACATTTAATATTTCTTACAGAAATTTAAGTCGATAATGGTTCATGAATAAACTGAAATGTTTTTTTACGTAAACAATAACAATTACTGATTAATTATAAATTATAATGGAGTCTGTAAAACAGAAGTAGCAAGTGCAAGCTAGCTTGTTAGTGAGCAGTGACATTACATTTTGCTCGATATGTATCACTTTTATGTTTATCTAGAACTACACAGAGTTAGGATCAGTGAGTACCAACGTATGTGGTACCCCCTGGTGGCCAGAAAACTGAAACAATAGCTTAGAATTGCCATTCAGAGGATATCTGAACCGACACAGTTCAACTCGTCACATTCAACATGATGTGACAAACTTATGATAACAGCAAAAAGGAAAATTTGACAAATGTTTTCAAAAATGAGAAGCAAGTGTCGAGCATAAGGGTACCCTTTCAACGTTCTGGCACTTTTCAATCATTCATCCTATGCTTTAGCATACTGCCACAGTGATTCTGCTAAGGTATACTTTCACAGTCTGTATCAGATATTTATTAATTTTTTTGGTTTTTCATGACTAACCAGTAAATTTACAACAAACATCTTTCAGTTTAATCATGTGAACTTACCTGAGTAAACTTGCCGCACATTTCTTCCACTTCTTCATCTATGTGATGATATACGCACTAATTTAATGCACACTTCCTCAAGTTTAATCATGTGAACCTACCCGAGTAAACTTGCCGCACATTTATTCCGCTGCTTCATCTATGTGATGATATACGCACTAATTTAACGCACACTTCCTCAAGTTTAATCATGTGAACTTACCAGAGTAAATTTGCCGCACATTTCTTCCACTTCTTCGTGTATGTGGAGGTACAAGCACAAATTTACCGCACACTTCCTCAAGTTTAATCATGTGAACGTATCCGAGTAAATTTGTCCCACATTTCTTCCACTTGCTCGTGTTTGTGGAGGTACAAGCACAAATTTACCGCACACTTCCTCAAGTTTAATCATGTGAACGTATCCGAGTAAATTTGTCCCACATTTCTTCCACTTGCTCGTGTTTGTGGAGGTACATGCACAAATTTACCGCACACTTCCTCAAGTTTAATGACATGAACTTACCCGAGTAAATTTGCCGCACATTTCTTCAGCTTCTTTGATCATGTTGGCTCGTAACATATATTTGGCACACTTAGAATTGATATACCTATCAGCCGTATCAAGCGACTGCGCTTCGTCTAGACACCGCACAGCCTCATCGATGTTACCCGCATGCTGAAACAATAACATAAGAACAATTTACGGAGACGAAAACATGCAACTTATAAGGTTTAGAAAAGTAGTCAACAATAGGTGGCGTTAGTCTCCCTACTGTCACTGAATGACAGACTGAAAATTTTATTTCAAACACAATTTACACAGTAATATTATACAATTGTATTTATTGCTGCAAGAGTAAAGCCACACTCAAAAACTTTCCTGATTATTTTTCCACTTTAGACCAGCTTTACATGCTGTTTAAGTTTACACACCCTACAGCATTGAGAGAATGTTGGTTTTGGTGAACATTCTATCAGGTACAAACTTGACTTCAACTCCTTCAGGACAGGCACCACTCAAAATACGTCTTATAAAACATAACTTTTCTGCTACTGTATGAGCACAGACATAACTAAATGATTATAAATTAGGTACTGTTCTATTCAGGAGAATCTCGGCTATCCAATCATGCTATTTGTTTAACCATTTATTGATTAAATTGGATGAAAATCAGAAAAACACGCCTTTTTCAGACACTCCAACTTAGCCTTTTGAGTAGCTTAGTCTCTTGTGTACACTTGCTTGATCGTACACAGTAATTTATTGATCACTCGCTTGCGACCGCCCAAGAGAACCCTCTGCTGTACAGAGTATCAGCAAAAATCAACCGATAAGCTAACGACAAATTAAGGTCGTTTCGTCTTTTAACAGGAATTTCTCTTTAAAATAGAGTAGACTTGAAACCAAAGTCTATCAGTGTGTTGGTTCTGAATAGTTGAAATTTTCTGCATATTTCACACAATTTCTTCGTCAATAATCGATTTTTAATTTGTCTTAGGTAAGCAACTGCATTTCATGTATAATTTTGCATGAAAATCCATTGTGTAGGGAGTAGAAACCTACAAAAGTGATCAAATATATTGCAATTGCTGCTTAGTGAGCAGTTTCTCATGAACACGTGCAAAATGCAGCAAACACTAACGGTCTTGAAGGAGTTAACATGAACAACAGTCTTTTAAGTAAACAGACTTTGAGCAACACGGCAGATTGCAGCATGCAGTTTTCATCACAGACACCAATCCATTCGCCAACCAGGTTTAATGGCGGTTTGATTCACGAAATTTTCCTGACGGCTTAATGCATTCACTAACCGAGTACAATGGTGCTGAACTTTGGTCACTAAGTGCACACTGACCACACAGCAATTCTCCACCGTATATGATGGATCATTGTGGACATTTCGCTCTAATTTTATAGCTTACGGAAGTACAGTTACATTGTTTTTTCATTTCCTATTGTACATGCTGAGCAGTAGCTGTAGAAATGATTCGATTGTTAGCATACCTTGTATATCTTAGCCTTAACGTCGTAGAGTTCTATAAGAGTCGGCGTGTGTGTGATGGCTATATTAATATACTCGAATGCTTTCTCTGTCTGTTCTAGGTAGTCATAATGTTGAGCTAGGTAAAAGTAAGTCCACAGTAGCACCGTTGGCGGTTCACTTTTCTTGTCTACGTCTGAAAAAGTGGAAAAAGAAGCATTTTCATTTTAGTTAGATTCTAGGGGCATCCCTAAGAGGTTGATAAACAGCACCTGGTGAGCGCAATATATTATAATTACTAGTTACATTCTAGATAACAGATGCAAACATATAAGGTTATAAATTCAGGGATGCTACCGAAATTGAAATTACAAACCGAAACCGAAATTTATGAAACATAGGAAACTGATACCGAAGTGAAATCATTCATGCACAACCGAAATTGAAATTACAAACCGAAACCGAAATTTATGAAACATAGGAAACTGATACCGAAGTGAAATCATTCATGCACAACCGAAATTGAAATTACAAACCGAAACCGAAATTTATGAAACATAGGAAACTGATACCGAAGTGAAATCATTCATGCACAACCGAAATTGAAATTACAAACCGAAACCGAAATTTATGAAACATAGGAAACTGATACCGAAGTGAAATCATTCATGCACAACCGAAATTGAAATTACAAACCGAAACCGAAATTTATGAAACATAGGAAACTGATACCGAAGTGAAATCATTCATGCACAACCGAAATTGAAATTACAAACCGAAACCGAAATTTATGAAACATAGGAAACTGATACCGAAGTGAAATCATTCATGCACAACCAATTACTAACAAAACTGAAAAAAATTCTAAAATAAAAAATAAAATATTTTGTTTTTGCTTGTTTGCTTTTATTTGCTCTGATACAAACTTGATGAAATAGCTAGGTAAAAATCGTAACCAAAAATGTAGAACAATGCTTACGGTTAAACAATTTTTTTGCCTACATTTCATAAATTATAAAACTAAACTTGGTTTTTTTCAAATTATGCTTCGACATTTCAGTTGATTGTGCCTGGAGACCTTCATAGTCGTCAGCACTGAAGATATGCCACATTGCCGTAAAAAACACTAAAATTGTCACTTTCTGAAAGCAAACCTACCACAGAATGCGTACATAATATGAGGGTTTGCAGAATATATTTTTTAATATATAAGCAGGCAGCTTTTGCTGTTTTTGGATTAAGTTCTCTGTTGCTGGCCATGGCAACCTAGTGAAGGCTTAATATTGTTCATGCACTTTTTTATGTTCTTTATTGTACTTTTGTGCCTAAATAAATAATATATATATATATATACACAAATATAACTTCTTGGGAAATTTTTAATTTGTATAGTACAAGTATTTAATTAGTTTTTAACCGTAGCTGAACAGTTTCGTTTATTCATTGGTGATGTAAATTCTTGCAGCTTAGAGTTGAGTGCTTTTCAAATCGACGTAAAATAAATGTTTATCTTATCTTATCTTATCTTATCTTATCTTGCCTAATGATCTTGCTGTATCAAAAAGATTCACTTCTATTATCGTCTTATAACATTTTACTGCAATCTGCTGTGAAATGACGTGGTTTAACCTAATTTAACGCTGTTTTGGACATCAGCCAGACAAAAGACAAGGAGAAGTCCTGGTAAAAATATTTCGAATGATAGTCCTGAATAAATTTATCATTTTTTCTGCTTTCTTTGTGAATGGTTGGGATCAGGACACAAATCAAAACATGTCATAATTTGTTAGGCAAACACTGCATAGCAATTGGATTTTCGCATAGCAATATGAAATTTACTTAAACTTTGCACTTAGAGTATTCAACCGGATTTGCAGAACAACTGTAAAACAGGTAATAAACCTATATTATTGGCATGCAGAGTTGAGTACTATAACTGTGCAGCAAACAGCTGTCTACACAAAATCAATAATATTGAGCACTGGTCTACCCTTGAGCATAAATGTACTGCGGAGATTCAGCAAAAAATATTCCATG
>JAQGDQ010000911.1:80000-81116 GCA_030141605.1 Tubiluchus corallicola | reverse complement strand
CTCTCTCTCTCTCTCTTTCTCCTCTCTCTCTCTCTCTCTCTCTCTCTCTCTGTCTCTCTCTCTTCTCTGTCCCGTGCTGGCTTTCTCTCTTTTTGCTGTCTCTCTCTCTCTCCTCTCTCTCTCTCTCTCTCTCTCTCTCTCTCTCTCTCTCTCTCTTCTCGTCTCTGTCTTTCTCTCCCCTCTCTCTCCCCCTCCCTCTCTCTTTCTCTCTCTCCTCTCTCTCTCTCTCTCTCTCTCTCTCTCTCTCTCTCTCTCTCTCTCTCTCTCTCTCTCTCTCTCTCTCTCTCTCTCGTGTGTGTTTGCTTTCACAGCAAAATTGTCCATAAGTCAGCAATTAAGCTTTTCTAGTTATTCACACATCCTGAATCTCCGTTTCATGAGGATCATTTTGATACCAAACTCATCGCTCTATGTTATTTCTAAGCTGAAATAATCCACATTGAAGTCGAGGTGCAGGCTGTACACTGAAAAACTTAATCTTGAGGAAATCATCGTTTAAGTCCAATTAACTTCGTCGTGCATTTTTCTGTAATTTTCTATATTCGTTTATATGATTGTAAATATTATCTTACAAGCTGAATAATGCTAATTTGACTTATGCGTAAAGGTACTTTTACATTAAGTGAGCACTTTCATTCCTGATACCACTTTAAACACTAGAACATACAATTTAAAGCAAATTACAGTAAACAATAAATTTGGAAATAACTCTATATCAAAACAGGCCATAAATTTATGGAACTTACTACCCAGTGAAATAAAACAAATAGAATCTCTCCACCACTTAAAAGAATATCAATATAACAGGTTTCAACTTCCACATTGTGCATCTGATATTAATTACACAGACTCCACTTTCATCTACCCCGCCCCTGAATCCATATAACGATTAAAAATGAAATTTTTTTAAAAAAAATTATGTAATGTAATACGTGTTATGTTAATTGTGTCATGTCAAATGTATATATATAGTGTAAAATATGTCATGTAAAATTTAATGTACTTTCGTAAAATTGTTTTGTAAAAATATTTTAATATGGTGTTTGTAAATATGTTCATTTATTGTATATAGTTTTGCACTTTAGTTTTTTTTTAGTCTGCACTGGATGCATTTGT
>JAQGDQ010000911.1:7500-75000 GCA_030141605.1 Tubiluchus corallicola | reverse complement strand
ACTCCCTCGTTATTAGCAGAATGTGGGGAGCTCCAGAATACTCCACAGAACAAAATGACATGATATGACTTTTAAATAATTAAAATTCATAATTTGAAAACGAAATTGTAAAATATATTGTGAAGTAGTTCTTAATCTCGCACTTCTACACCAGTTGCAACAAATGGGTAATGAATGAAATTAATATAATGACACGACCATTGCAGATTTTGTAAATCAATTTCCATATATTATCAATTTCCAGTCTAGGCACGATAATGATGGAACTCTTAAGGTTTACAATGTACAGTTGAGACAGTTTTATTTGTAACGTCGAACTCTTGATATTCTCCATGCATTTGGTTCTTCGTATCTATTATACAGTGGTTCAAGTCGTTGGGTCTTTTTGTGTTTGCTGAGTTTAGTTGGATCGGCAAATTTGAAGAAAGCCGGCGCAAACTCCACTAACCATTTTGGATCTACAGTAGTAACTTCACGCATGTACTCCCTTGTTGTCAGTATAAGGTCATGATAAACGACCCATTCAGGTGGCCTGTTGAACAAGGAACTCGAAGGATGGATGTAAACCACTTGGCTGTCAACCAAAGTTCGGAATCCTTCTTGGGGATGTTTCTTGGCAGCATTTTGGAAGAAGCCGCTGCAAATGCATTTCTGAACACGAGCAGTCTGCTTGCCACAAGAGACAACATCAAGTTTGTGCCTATCCATGATACCTAGCAACTGTTTACGTACATCCTGTGCTCGCTTCAATGTCCTAATTTGTACAAAATTTTCATAACACCACGGATTGGAAAACTTGTTGTTCCTCCATGAGTTATACACAGCAAGCAAGGTAAGATGATCACCTTCTAATTGATGAAATTTTGCCTTCTTCTGATCAGCTAATGCTTGTTTGTCCTTTGGCCTATAAAAAACATTTTGTACAGATAACATTGACACAATAGTCAGAATTTCATCAGAACACCCTAGATGAACAGACATGATCAACATCTTCGATAGTTGAGGTTCTAGTGGAAACTCTGCCATCCTGCGGCCAAGTCTTGTTAGTAGACCTTCATCATCTAATGCACTAAGTGCACGAAGTTGCTCTAGTGATGATATAAGAGTTTCCATGGGTGGCGCATCCATGAAATCAAAGTTCAAAAGATCGTTGATTCCCATTGCTTTCAGCTGAAGCACAGTTCCAGCAAGATTTGTTCTTTGTATTTCGGGTATAGGAGTGGCTAGCATCTCATCTCTATACGCTCTTTCCGTGTACAATCTATAGCACTTTCCGGGGCCTGTGCGACCAGCACGGCCCGATCTTTGCTTGGCTTGTGCCTGCGATATTGGAGTCACAACAAGAGCATCCATCCCTGTTTTGGAATTGTAAGCCTTCTGCTTAACAAATCCCGGATCAACAACATAAAATATTCCATCTATGGTCAAAGACGTCTCAGCTATGTTTGTAGAGATAACAACCTTTCTTGAACCAGATGGAGCAGGATCAAAAATTCTTGTCTGCATCTCACTTGGTAAAGCACCATACACAGGTAGTATAATTAGATCAGGAACTTCAGGTCCAAGAGATTTCATGCATTCATACAAAATTTCACAAGCCGTATCTATTTCTTCTTGACCAGTCAAAAACAATAAAATGTCACCTGGTGGTTCTGTCAAGTGTATTTGCATACAGGTTATCAGCGCAGCATCCAAGTAATCAGTTTCAGCTTCCTTTGTGTAAAGAATCTCTACAGGATAAGTACGACCAGGAATTGTGAAGATTGGCGCTTGAAAGAAATATTCCGAAAACTTTACTGCATCTAATGTAGCAGATGTGACAATGAGCCTTAGTTCAGGTCGTTTCTTCACAGCCCTTTTAAGCAAACCAAAAAGAGCATCGGTATGGATAGTGCGTTCATGAGCCTCATCCAGCATAATAACTGCGTAAGACTGCAGATCTGGATCCAGCAAACATTCTCTGAGCATCATACCATGAGTCATGTATTTTATTACAGTTTCTGGGCTTGTGCAGTCATCAAAACGAATCGTATAACCTACCTCTTGGCCCAAACGGCAACCAAACTCCTCCGATACTCTTTTTGCAACTGACGTGGCGGCGACACGTCTTGGCTGCGTACAACCAATTTTACCACGTACAGTATATCCAGCCTCGGCTAAGTACTGTGTTATTTGCGTTGTTTTTCCGGAACCAGTCTCACCGATAACTACTAATATTTGGTTGTCGTTGACTGCCTTTATTAATTCATCTTTCAATTTGAAAATGGGCAGTCCTTCTCGCTGCTCTATTATTGTCTTAGTCGTGCGTTTACCATATGATGCTTTACCGCCACCTCTTAAATGCTTCTTCCATTTTGGTATGTCTTGTTGTTGTTGACCTAATCCTCGCATATTTGCTGCAATTGGATTTCGAATGTCGCTGTCAGGCATTGGATCAATCCACCGTTTATTTAGACCAGGTGGTATAGAATCCATCTCTGATTCTCTTTGAGCTTGTTTCGTTTCTCGCCTTTCCTTAGTTAAAGCACTTTGCATCATAGCTGACTGAGCTAATGATCCATCTGGATTCTTTACAATTTTAACAGGGCTCGTGTCTAATACTGTTCTACCATGGCCTTTCAAGAAAGGTGGTTCTTCTTCCACCAATTCAATTTCAACGTCTTCATCTTCATCACCTGCTTTTGGTAAAACTCCAGTATCTTCATCAAAATCCGGTTGCTCCGAAATATCAATGCAATTTGCAGCCCTCATCTGTTTCAGCTCCCATCTTTCAGGAGAAGATATCCGCTGTACTTTTTTCAACTGTCCACTATCCTGGTCAGGGATGCTCTTTACAAGTGGCAAAGTAATTGGACGGTCAGGATTGAGAGCAACAGCATCTGCTCCACGATTCATGGTTAGTTTCAAATCTTCGCCCATTTCTTGATCAACATCCTTAATTGAAAGACTAGTTTTCTGACCAGTAAATGACAAAACTTTAACCTTAACCTTCTGACCCCTTGAAACCACATCTCCAACATTCATTACTCTGCCTTCTCTTCGCAACTCAGATTTATGAACAAAACCCTCCCAGCGTCTGCGAAGACCTTCCAAGTGTACAAAGCAGCCAAAGTGCATAATACTTGTAACTTTACCATTATAAATCTCACCAGGAATGGGTTCAAAAGGAGGTATATTTCCCTTAGTGCTCCTATTTCTTTTTTCTTCTTTTTCACGAGATTTGGACCTACACCTTTTTCTATCCCTAGACCTAGTTCTTTGTCTATCTCTTGACCTGCTGCGTTTTCTTTTACTGCTACGTGCATGAGAAGTTTTTTGGTGACAGGATGAATCTCTATGTCGTTCATAAGGACTTGATGACCTTGACTGGCTTCTTGACCGATGTTTCCTCTTCTCATGAGATTCGGTCCTTTTCCTTTCTTTATTATCTTCAGTTTTTGGATGAGAGGCAAGAGCTGCTAGCTCGTCCATTGTAGTTTCTGCAATCTTAATATCTTGTTTCATTTCACTTTGGAGCATTGACCTAACAGTCGGATCATTGGGTAGAGCAAGTGCTGGGTATTTTTGGGCAAGAGCCATTTTCTCTGTCAAATTCTCCTTTTCTTCGAAAGTGTCTAACTCCATTTTCTGCTTGTCATTTTTGGGTTTCATCCTTTGTATCAATCTCAGTAAATTTGCTGTGAATGACTCAGGAAATTCTGCACCATTTTCTTCTAAAACAGCTTTGAATTTCTGAAATGTATCATTTTTCTCAGTAAGATCGATGATAAACTCAGCCAAGTCTTTATCATTCAACCCCAAGTGATTGTCCAATTCGGTACAAACTTTAGACACAAGGGATAAATGCTCAAGTCTTCTTAGTTCTGCTTGATCCATGTTTCCTAATACAGCTTCCAGTCATTGGAGTAGCAACTATAACTATACCGTATACGTAAACAAGTTGGACCCAATACTTAGTTATTGGCAAATCTTAATACCAAATAAAAAACACCCATTGTGTTAAATCAATAATGCTGTAGCACGATACGTCGCAAGCTAGTGAAGAAAGTTTGTTTCAATCATATTTTAAAGAATCGTCATCACATCGTCGTCAGTATTTGGCGACACTGGTGTATTATTTATTTTCGTCCGAGTTACGTTACTACACAAATTCGAAACATCGTTTTACTAGCAGCTTCACTGCGTAAACTTTTTGTAAATACCTAAAAGAAAAAACTTGGGTTTGTGTGAAGAAACTTATTGCCCAAAAATCACATAATTAAAAAATAAACTTAAAATAAAGTAAAATTCACCGAGTTACTACAACCATCTTCCCTGGCAATGTTCTGTTTGTCAAATAGCTAAGTGTAAGTAACGCACCTATAAAACTTGTCATTTGCGACGACCAGGACAGTCTAGTAAAGGGCTCGACGGTCGACATTCAATGATTCTGTTTTAGGTTTATATTAATTGTTGCATGTATTCACCATTACTTAATTCATTAGTGATGTCGGCTTGACACCTAACAGTAAGATTACGTATTTTACATTACTAAAATATTATACAGTTTTACATTAGGGCCCCTTACTTGGTGGTAGCTTGAGTGCTTTAATTTGTCACTGAAGTCCAATTAGTCCAAGTTTTTATTTCGTTTCTTCCCATTTTTCTATACGTCTAGATCTTATTTTGGGTTTTTTCCAGATAATTTATACAGCCGGTAATTCAGGGCGGATGCCAATTGCAGAGAAGACACTGAACGAACTGAACAGTGAACAATGTTAACATGACAAATCAAAAATTTAAAAAGAAATACAGAGCAATGATTCTCAACAAGTACAACACTTCCTAATTTCCCACACCTACTGCAGCAGTCATACCACAATCCTGGTGCAAATTATGCAAAACAAGGCATCATCGATAAGTGTTTAAAGCTGATGTCAACATAGCGCATTCTATTACCGTCCTTCCTACCATTTCCACTAACACATCCTTCTACCCTTCCTGTGTGATCTAAACTTTCTCCCAGTTCTTTTTTGTTCACTCATCCATTCTTTTTTTATCGGGTTCACATGACAGTGGGCTTATACAACCCTTTGCTTCTCTAGCCCACTGCAGTACAATTATTCTTTTATGATAACGATAGTGTATGAAACATAACAATTTAATACAGTAGATGTAATAATTTTGATGTCACTGTGTGCTTAATGTCATTATATTGTACTGAATGTGATAACAATAATAAATAAAAAAGCTGAACAATGAACGTCCGTTTCTCGGTTATTTTCACCATCTAGATCTTTGGTCTCACTGTCTCTATTCCTGGGAACTCAGTAGTGATAAGTGCGAACTGCGAATATGGCGGCCTTCTTCGGCGGGAATAGTCAAATAAAAAATTAGATCTAAAGAAATATTCTGTCTTCCTATGAAAGTGTCGTAAGTTAAATCTGTACCAATTACTTGTGCTAAACTTGGGTGATGTAACTACTTTCGTCTTGTAACTTTGACGCAACTTACATTACATTGAAAGTGGTATGCTTACTTGTACTATTGCCAAGAAGTGGTGCCACACTACTAGTCGTATACTATTAATAGTATTATTAAGGTCTTTTAAACATCGGGATGCAAATTTTAGTTTCATTATTTTTGTGTTAGATGCTGTGATTTCGTTGGCAGTCTTAATTTATGCAATTTGACGTGCTGCAAATTGGATGGCTGAGAACCCAGCACCTAACAACATGAAGCACTAAAGGTGTACACCGTGTACTGACTAATTAATCATCACAAAATTGAATTTATTACGGCAGGACAAGAAGGGCAGAATCTATCATTAATTAGTTATGTTAGTAACAATTCTGAGAGGATGGCTGACCTCGATAACTCATAGTCATAGTCATACTCATAGTTCTTTCACCACCCTTTCACCACTAATCAGTAATTACTTTTGCACTTTGTAATATTACTGTATGTCGTCCAGATTTATAAATCACTTAGTTATGTATTTCGCTATTATAAAAATGGTGATAAATTTATAAACTTACAAAACTTACTATCAAGGATAATTTACTATTTAGTAATTAAGTATACACCGTGCACATTGTACATATAGTTTAGTGGAAATCTTCCTAGTTATCAGCAGTGAACCATATTGCCAAGCAACATTGACCTTGAATAGTACATCAAATTAAGCAAGCCATTATTTTCTTTCCTATGTAGGTAATGGATCCAGAAGATATTATTGAAAATGGTGATGGTTTAGGATTGATTGCTCCCATAGACCGTAATGACGTGCATCGTATTTGCTCTGGTCAAGTCATCCTCAATTTATCTACTGCAGTCAAGGAATTACTAGAAAACAGTTTGGATGCAGGCGCAAATATTGTTGGTAAAATGCATTGTTTTTTTAGAGTTTTATTACCATGTTTGTGGCACTAATTTTTAATAGACAATTAGCCCTACTAAACGTAAACAACTACAATCATGTAATGATTATTTATGAGTGTAACGTACTGCTACTGCGTACTAAATGCGAATGCAAAAAATACACTGTAAGCACAGATATATCTTAAAATAACTTGCTTTTTGTAAATTATGTAAATTTGGGTGGTAATCATTGTGTAAATTTCTTACTTGGCTTCCTTTAATCTTCTGGCTTCTTTCTTAATTATAGATATACGACTGAAGGATTATGGTGTGGAGAATTTGGAAGTTGCAGATAACGGCCGTGGTGTAGAATCTAAAAATTTTGCTGCTTTGAGTAGGTGGAGTAACTATAGCAATATTAGGCCTGTAACGATACATCAATGAATCGTGATATCTTTTGTAACAATACGTGTATCGCCAAAATGCACCAGTATCACGATAATGTGAATTATTGATATTTAGCGCAATCTAGACTGTCCTCTGATAAAAACAGCATGAATAATAATAATAATAATAATCTTTATTTAAAGTCGGCTTTTGGGTCAACAATTAACATTAGCTCAAACAGCTATTATCGCCGACTGTAAATAACAACCTACAACTACATAACAGAGACTATTATTACCCCACTTTTACCCTAAATACCACGCATCAGGCAAGGCAAAGCGGTACCATTTTTAAAGTCTTTGGTATGACCCGGCCTCTGGTTCGAACTCACTACCTCCCAGACGGAAAGCAGACGCATTACCACTAGACTAAACTGCCTGGATAATGTGAATCATTGATACTTAGCACAATCTAGACTGTCCGCTGATAAAGACAGCGTGAAATAATTCAAGCTACAGCTGTAGCGTAATAATCAGTGCAGTGAGCGCAGTACATATAGGAAACTTGACCTTGACACAGGCTGACCTGCTGCTAGCAACCAGCCAATGCAAAGCGGCTGAAAGCGCAATATGTTTAGAATCATGCATAGTAGGCGATTTACGTTTTTGCTTATAAGTTTCTGAAATGGCTTGCAGCAAATCTGAACTAGAAAACACAGTAGGATATTTTAAATCAAAAAGTATTGAAAATTTTTGTATATCTGGTGGCTTACAATGCAAATAATACAAGAGTACAAACAGAAATCTTACAGTTTGTAGAATTATTTTAGCACTTACCAATTTTTAAATTTTTTAATGACTCTAATATATACATATAATATACCAACAGCTTTTTTTTGGTATATTTAATCTACTTTTTTTATTAAAATCTGCAAACGTTGACTGAAAATGTATCGTGGTATGTATCGTATCATGAGGTTAGTATCGCGATATGTATCGCATCGTGACTTAGGCGTATCGTTACAGCCCTAAGCAATATTTATTCAGTGACCTATTTTAACGCATTAATCTTTAAGGTATTAATCTTTTATACGTACATACATTTTATACAAAAATGCACTGTGGTAATTCTAACTGTATATTTTTAGGTGCTGCTATCTATTAACTAATCCTTTTACATTTTACTAGCTAAACTCACCCCTAGTATAATTGTACGGTCCAGTGAATATGCATATTCACTGGATCTCTCCCTATTTTACAGTAATGGTTTTTGTGAAGCCAAGTTTGCATAATTACCTATACCTATATATACTGACTGGATTTAGTTTCTAGTCACTGTCTCACTCACATTGCAGTGCAGAAGTCATGCTAGTCGTGCTACACACCTGTCTAACTCACACTCTCAGTGTAGCAGTCGTGATACTCATCTCACTTACTGTCTCACTCTCAGTGATCAGTGCAGGGCACTCTTGTTCTCAGTGTTCAGTGTAGCAGTCATTCTACATATGTGTATGTAGTCTAATAAACCCTTTTCAGTTTTGTGCAGATATGTAGTATAGTGTTTTATTGTTTTTCTACAAAGTGTTCAACTGCAACCTCAAACAGGACTTTCACATGCACTATTATGTATAACTAATAATAAGCTTATAGTGTATGCAGTTTAGTGACTTGGTCATGTTTAAATGATAATTTTCAGTTTTGAATTTGTTAATTTTTCAACTAATCCATTGGAGCAATAAGCTTATTATTAGACGTCAACCAGCTGACTTGATTCTTACTTACCCGTTGCTTCGTGGTCTTGTTGATTATGACTACAGACGTTTTTTTATGTTGTCTCTTCAGCCTCTCTACATTAGACATCAACCAGCTGACTTGATTCTTACTTACCAGTTGCTTCGTGGCATTGTTGATTATGACTACAGACGTCTTTTTATGTTGTCTCTTCAGCCTCTCTACATTAGATGTCAACCAGCTGACTTGATTCTTACTTACAAGTTGCTTCGTGGTCTTGTTGATTATGACTACAGACGTTTTTTTATGTTGTCTCTTCAGCCTCTCTACATTAGACATCAATGAGCTGACTTGATTCTTACTTACCAGTTGCTTCGTGGTCTTGTTGATTATGACTACAGACGTTTTTTTATGTTGTCTCTTCAGCCTCTCTACATTAGACGTCAACGAGCTGACTTGATTCTTACTTACCAGTTGCTTCGTGGCCTTGTTGATTATGACTACAGACGTTTTTTTATGTTGTCTCTTCAGCCTCTTTACATTAGACATCAACGAGCTGACTTGATTCTTACTTACCAGTTGCTTCGTGGCCTTGTTGATTATGACTACAGACGTTTTTTTATGTTGTCTCTTCAGCCTCTCTACATTAGACGTCAACGAGCTGACTTGATTCTTACTTACCAGTTGCTTCGTGGCCTTGTTGATTATGACTACAGACGTTTTTTTATGTTGTCTCTTCAGCCTCTCTACATTAGACATCAACGAGCTGACTTGATTCTTACTTACCAGTTGCTTCGTGGTCTTGTTGATTATGACTACAGACGTCTTTTTATGTTGACTCTTCAGCCTCTCTACATTAGACATCAATGAGCTGACTTAATTCTTACTTACCAGTTGCTTCGTGGTCTTGTTGATTATGACTACAGACGTTTTTTTATGTTGTCTCTTCAGCCTCTCTACATTAGACATCAACGAGCTGACTTGATTCTTACTTACCAGTTGCTTCGTGGTCTTGTTGATTATGACTACAGACGTCTTTTTATGTTGACTCTTCAGCCTCTCTACATTAGACATCAACGAGCTGACTTGATTCTTACTTACCAGTTGCTTCGTGGTCTTGTTGATTATGACTACAGACGTCTTTTTATGTTGTCTCTTCAGCCTCTCTACATTAGACATCAACGAGCTGACTTGATTCTTACTTACCAGTTGCTTCGTGGTCTTGTTGATTATGACTACAGACGTCTTTTTATGTTGTCTCTTCAGCCTCTCTACATTAGACAGCAACGAGCTGACTTGATTCTTACTTACCAGTTGCTTCGTGGTCTTGTTGATTATGACTACAGACGTGTACAATTATAGTGTATGCACTTTAGTGACATGGTTGTGTTTAAATGATAATTTTCTGTTTTGAATTTTTTAATTTTTGAACTAATCCATTGGAACAATAAAGATTTTTAAGTTGCATTCATGAATAATTAATGATTTTTTAGCTAAGAAGCACTATACCTCAAAACTGCAAGAATTCACTGACATATTTGGTGTTGAGACATTTGGTTTCCGTGGAGAAGCTTTAAGTTCTCTCTGTGCATTAAGGTATAGAAACTTTTTCATATTGGTGCATACAATTAATGCTAGTAAGAACTGAATACAGTCGACCCTCGTTAAACCGGACCCCTTTAGCCCGGATATCGGATAAGACGGACGTCATCCGTGGTAAAGGAAACTGACCGATTTCCGTCCGAGCCGGAGCGCTAAACACAACACGTACAATAATTTCTTTATCCTCACAGGTTAACTATTTTAAAGTAATACACAGTATTGTATATAGTGCAATGTATATAGGCCTTATTAAGGTGATTATTCCTGTATAATATAGACCGTATATAGGCATATCGGATAAATCGGACAATCGGCTAAACCGGACCACCCACCCCCAATTAGTCCGGTTTAACGAGGGCTGACTGTAATCTTTCTCTTTACTTTGCCTTTCCTTTTAAAAGTGCTTCATTCTTCATGGACTTGACTAGCTTAGAAAAAGATGATACGATTTATGTAAAGGATTGTTTTTAATTTACAAATGAAAATGAATCGGTTTGTTAATTTGTGATTAATCATTCTAGAATAAGTTTAAAATTGATCTGCTGGTTTAATGTTAGTGAAAGCTTAAAATTTTTTTAGTGATATGATTATTACCACACGGCATGAGTCCGCATCAATTGCAACGAAGCTGCGCTTTGATCATAATGGATGTATCATTGGACAAGAACTTTGTCCCAGGCAGGTAAATAATCTTAAAGCACAAGCAAACCCTCAACTTTTCGATTGGAATTAATGAAGTTTATTTAATGTGATTAGTGTAATTTCGTTAGCACTACTGGTAATTGCACAAGTGGATTATGATTTAACGTGTTTTAGTGAAGCATAACATAGTTTGCTGCAAATTCAACAAGTTTAACTGACAACCAACCAATTTTGTTAATTGAAGCCATTTTTGCCAATGCATGGGCCACTATTTGGGTTCTTACACACGTGGACCTAAGCAGGGCCGGCCTTAAGCATACGCAAACTAGGCAACCGCCTAGGGCCTCACCCTCCAGGGGGGCCTCACGCCGAGGTAACATTTTTTTTGCTTTATGCGAACATACTGCTTCCTCTCTCTCTCTCCCTCTCTCTCTCTCTCTCTCGCTCTCTCTCCCTCTCCCTCCCCCCTCTCTCTCTCTCTTTCTCTCTCTCTCTCTCTCTCTCTCCCCCCTCTCTCTCTCTCTCTCTCTCGTAAATTGCGTTATTTTATTTTTTTCGTATTTACTTTTCTGCTTCATTTGGGGCCACCAAATTCACTTCGCCTAGGGCCTCCAATTAAATAAGGCCGGCCCTGAACTAAGTATCCATTTTTGTTGAAAAGTTTCGAAGAGTTTGAAGAATAAAGCGGATGGAATGTATAGCTGGAAAGAGGAGAAGGCCCATTGCAAAAAAGAACAATTGTTTGTGCTGTGCAAATGTGCAGACACATTATATAGCGGTATGAATGTCCATATACAAAAATGTTTGAATACGCATGCTGGTAATGCAATTTCTGGTTATTTTGGTCATGGAAAATCAATATTTGGTCAGGGATAAATCGGGGAAATTTACTTTGAAATTCTGTGGGAACCCCGATAACGATCTTAACAAAATTACGAAGTACTGCTAGTTGTATCAGTTTATTCGCATGTGTTGCAGAGAGGCATGACAGTGACAGTCCAACAATTATTTGGCAAACTGCCAGTTCGTCATAAGGAATTTCTTAAGAACTCCAAAAAGGAATTTTCCAGGATGGTGAATGTTATTAACGCTTATTGTATCATCTCCACTGGAATCCGAATCTCTTGTACTAATCAGTGCAAAAATGGGTATGCTGATTTTTTTAATAGTTTGTATTACGTGTTTTTACAATTTAGCGTGTGCTGCAAGCCGGAATTCAACATTGGCCTACTGCTGTTGTTGAACTGGTGTGGTGGGACAGGTACTGCAAGCCAGAATTCAACATTGGCCTACTGCTGTTGTTGAACTGGTGTGGTGGGACAGGTACTGCAAGCCAGAATTCAACATTGGCCTACTGCTATTGTTGAACTGGTGTGGTGGGATGGGAACTGCAAGCCAGAATTCAACATTGGCCTACTGCTGTTGTTGAACTGGTGTGGTGGGACAGGAACTGCAAGCCAGAATTCAACATTGGCCTACTGCTGTTGTTGAACTGGTGTGGTGGGACAGGAACTGCAAGCCAGAATTCAACATTGGCCTACTGCTGTTGTTGAACTGGTGTGGTGGGACGGGAACTGCTAGCCAGAATTCAACATTGGCCTACTGCTATTGTTAAATTCGTGTGGTAAGACAGGAACTGCAAGCCAGAATTCAACATTGGTCTACTGCTATTGTTAAATTGGTGTGGTGGGACAGGAATCTTCCTCTTCAAGTGTAAGATGAGACACTGATTTGTGTGCATCTCTCTCATCGAAACAAAAAGCCAAGGGCAGCATGGCAAAGATAATGACCCAGAAGCAGTTTCTTCAATGGTCACTAATCCATTTACCAACTAGGTGCAACGAGGCTTAATAGAGGGCAGCATTGCTTGTTATTTTCCAGAAACTGTAACGCTCTTTAATCGTAGTTATGAATCGTACACATCTTGTGTATCTGTTACTATTGTAACCAAACTATTCAAGCTTATATTAAAAGTCGACAATGTTAAATGAATTAATTACGATGCACCACTAACAATTTGTCTATGAAATGTCTTGTGTCGCCATTGATGAGTTTGTACTGTGGAACCCCAGCTCACCGCCATCTACTGACACATTATTTAAAACTAGCAAAGGCCCCACAAAAAATTTTGCTTATAAGTCCACTTATTAGCAACAATGCGCGAACATCCTACATAGTGTTTGTTTATTTTCCTAACGCAAGGCCAGCAGCAGCTTTTACTGAATTAAAGTTATAGGCAGAGTATAATGGATGACGTCACATCAATGGCTTTGCATCAGCAGTTTTCTAAGCGAAAATTGCCAAAAATAGAACATCTAATTAACTCGTCGATACTCCTCTCGGTGGACCTGTCCTAAAATATAGCCCACATCATCGTGTAACCCTGTTCTTTCTGAAGAACTATATATCTCCTTCCGTGAGACCCACCGGGCACCGCTAGAACGTTTTTTCCACATGCTGTTTGGTCAAAAGAAGATGTAAAAGTTTTAAACTGCCAAAAAATGGCCATTTTTGGAGGTTTTTCACCCCCTGTTCCTCCTGGTGGGCCTGATTCGAAAAATAAACCCCTAATGGCACGACACTAGATCGAGACGTTTCGTTTGATGTATAGATCGCTGCAAATGGTACCGTCGTCCGAGCTGTAGCCTCGAATCTTATATATATATGTATATATATATAACATACCAGTAGAATTAATATATAGACTAGCAAAGGCCCCACAAAAAATTTTGCGTATAAAGACACGTATAATCCAAAATACGCGAATATCCTACATAGTCCTCATTTATAATGCAAAGCCAGTAGCAGCTTTTACTGAATTAAAGTTATAAGGTTATAGGCAGAGTATAATGGATGACGTCACATCAATGGCTTTGCATCAGCAGTTTTCTAAGCAAAAATTGCCGAAAATAGAACATCTAATTAACTCGTCAGTACTCCTTTTGTTGGACGTGTCCTAAAATATAGCCCACATCATCGTGTAACCCTGTTCCTCCTCTTTCTAAAGAGGTATATATCTCCTTCCGTGAGACCCACCAGGCGCCGCTAGAACATTTTTTCCACATGCTGTTTGGTCAAGAGAAGATGTAAAAGCTTTAAACGGCCGAAAAATGGCCATTTTTGGAGGTTTTTCGCCCGCTGTTCCTCCCGGTGGGCCCGATTCGAAAAATAAACCACCAACTGCACAACACTAGATTGAGACCTTTCGTTTGATGTATAGATCCGCTGCAAATGGAGATTTGCAAAACCTTATAATGAGTAATTACTTTTTACAGAAAGAAAACAGTTGTAGTATCAACAAGTGGTAATATGTCACTGAAAGATAACATTGCTGATATTTTTGGTTCTAAACAACTTGCCAGTTTGCTAGAGTTTACTATGGTAAAACCCGATGAAGCCATACTCGCTGATTATGGAATCGATACCAACTTGCTAAATGGAAATTTTAGGTGAGAAATAATTATCGTTAATTAATTTTTAGCTCTACCTTGCGCAGTTAATTATATTTGTTCGGTCGGTGTTCTGGGGTAGACAACACGTTTCTGAAACTTTGTAGTTATGTAAGTTTGATGGAAAAGATTGCATGTTTAAAATATTACTCTGATAGCAAAGTTCAGCTCAAATGTTGCTATGCATTCACAAGTCTTAGACTTCACATATTTTCTGATCTTAATTTATCCATGTTGCCAAGAAACAATATATCTAGATATTGATCTTTGTTCATTATGCTACGATGCCTAGTTTACTATTTTGTTTTACATTATTGTGGGTTGCTGCGTAGGGAAGGAATTTGCAATTCCCCACACAGTTTAAATACCCTAACCTTAATCCATGTCCTAGCGCTAATCCTAATCCAACCCTAACCTTAATCCATGTCCTAACCCTAATCCTAATCCAACCCTAACCTTAATCCATGTCCTAACCCTAATCCTAATCCAACCCTAACCTTAATCCATGTCCTAACCCTAACCTTAATCCATGTCCTAACCCTAATCCTAATCCAACCCTAACCTTAATCTATGTCCTAACCCTAATCCAACCCTAACCTTCATCCATATCCCAACTCCAGCCCTAACCATAATCCAACCCTAACCTTAATCCATATCCCACTTCTAACCTAATCCTAATCCAACCCTAACCCTACCCTAACCCTGCCCTAATCCCATTCTTAACACTAACCCTAATCCTAATCTAACCCTAACCTTAATCCATGTTGTACCTGTAATCCTAATCCAATGCTAACCTTAATCCATTTCCTAACCCTAACCTTAATCCATTTTCCAACCCTAATCCTACCCTAACCCCAACACTAACCCTAATGCTAACCCTGCCCTAATCCCAATCCTAACCCTAATGTTAACCCTAATCCAAACCTAACCTTAATCCATGTCCTAATCCTAATCCAACCCTAACCCTAAAGCTAACCTACCCTAATCCCAGTCCTATCTCTAACCCTAACCCTAACCCTAATCCTAATCCCTTTCACAAACTAATTTCTTATGTTTGGGGAGTTGTAAACTTCTCATGTGATTGTGTTCATTTGGTTTTCCATCAGTTTTTCAGGTTTTGTCTCAGAATGCACTCCTGGCTTGGGACGAAGTAGCAGTGACCGACAGTTTGTTTTTGTCAACGGACGTCCTTGTGATCTAGCTAAGGTGTCAAATGTTTATGTGAAATTAATTCACCTTAGAGAATTCAGTTAAATGAGACAAAACAGAAAGTATAAATCAATTATTTTTCATGCGAACAAAACAGGGATGAGGATTTTCCGAGGATACGCAGAATTCCGAGTTTTTGGAAGGCCAGTAGTGCGATTTTTGTAAATCGCGTAAATTCGTTGAGAAAATTTTTACGGACCCAGTACATTATTTCACAAGCTGACCGCTAGTTGGCAGGCCGTCACTTTGTTTACATCACGTACATCAATGTAACCACATGTAGATCTCTATGTATAAAAATAGAGAATCAATTGTGCGGAGTTATTTGAGTCAATTGTAGACAGTTTTTATATACTTTTGCATAGGAGCGGCCAGTACTTAGGCGTTTTTGAGACAATTAGGTATCATGTATCCTTGATAGTTGGGTATTTTAAATTATGCATGAAACAAGGTAATTGATATTTTAAGTCCACTTAGAGGTTCTCTATGGTCACAAAATTGCAATTTGTTGCTGGGTCCAAGGGGGCTTTGCCCCTCAACCTCATTGGGAGCCTAGGTGGCCCCAAAACCCCCCGGCCTGTTTCAGAGTTTTTTGCAATTTGTCATTCTCGTCCCTGCAAAACACGAAGAATCTTCCCATCAAATGACATCCCCATTTTCAGCTTCCTAGATTTACTGGACAGTAAACGTATAAAAGTCTGTTTACTTACCGTGTACTTGTTAATGTTTACAGGTAAACAAGGTAGTAAACGACGTGTTTCATATGTACAACAGGTATCAATATCCAATGCTTATCATATGCATCACAACGGCAAAAGGTATAGTTATTAGTAAACAATTGTTTTACTGTAATCCCACTACACATACACTACTGAAATGGTGCATTGAACCATTCTGTGCTATTTATTCTGTAAATGTATAAGATCTTAAATGAAACAGGATGGTTTTTCGTATATGACCCCATATTCAAGTCCGATAAAAAGTATACATTTTAACACAATTAATACTGCATAGGCATTTCTGATAATGAAATAGTAGATTAAAAACTTATTTAGGTCAGCCCAACTATTGATGACATCACAAACTAACATAATTTTGAACAGCAAAAACGAGCGAATTGCACGTGTTTGTGAAAGTGAAAATTGAAGTACAGTGTTACTGTAAGATATTCAGTGTGTTGTATTAAGACTCGGCAAATTTTAAGATAAAATCCGAATTTCAAAGTTACCGCTGTGCTCACGCTTGAGCTGTCGAACGTGTGTAATTGCTCACAAACTAACACATCTGAACTGAGAGGTACAGTACCTGTTTTTTGCGCAATGCGTTTCCGAAATCCAGGTGCTAGTGCCCGTCTAACTAGCGAATGGCGAAATGCATGTAACAGTCAAGAAATAGTGACGCGAACCCGAAATTGTGTTTGTGTGGTTATAATTCTTTCACGTAATTCATTTTTGAAAAATGGTACGTTTCCTTTTAAATATTTTAAAGAGCAGATTGTTTTGACCTGCAGTTTAAGATTGGATGCAGTTTTGCTTTAAGGTTGTTAGTGGTAATAGTATGATAGAATTCATCTAAACTTGATACAAGAAATTTAGTGAACGTTTTTTTTTTTGTTTGCTCTTCAGACACAGTTGACGTCAATATCACACCAGATAAGAGGCAGTTGATACTGCAGAATGAGAAGCTTCTATTGGCTTCCGTGAAATCATCATTACTGCATCTTTACCAATCCAGAGCTTATCATCTTTCTGCTAACATTCATCCTGTGCAAACAGTTAATTCTCAGGTATAATCAGGTATTCCTTACTTGAACGTTTGAATGTGTCGTGAAATGTCTTATTTAATTAATTTTTGATATTTAGTTTAATGTAACGACTGCTGAAAATGGTAATAATTTGTTTGAGCTTTATCATATACAGTCAACCCTCGTTAAACCGGACTAATTTGGGGGGGGGTCCGGTTTAACCGATTGTCCGATTTATCCGATATGCCTACATATGGTCTATATTATACAGGAATAATCACCTTAATAAGGCCTATATACATTGCACTATATACTATACTGTATATTACTTTAAAATAGTTAACCTGTGAGGATAAAGAAATTGTTGTACAGTTGATAGGCCGTGTTGTGTTTAGCGCTCCGGCTCAGTCGGAAATCGGTCAGTTTCCTTTACCACGGATGACATCCGTCTTCTCCGATATCCGGGCTAACGGGGTCCGGTTTAACGAGGGTCGACTGTATGTAGAAAAATCTTATTTGATAGACATACATAGAAAGGTTTGACTGCTCATGGAACTAAAACTGATTAATACTCTTAAAGATACAATAGGCGCCGCTTAATTAGACTCACTTTGGGACCGAAGTGTCTCGACCCAATTAGCCAACTGAACCCATTAACCGATAGGTGTAGTATTGTAACTTACACTTACCATTAGCAATATATTGTAATTTTTCTCGTAACTAATTGTAGTGGCTTAGCATAAGCTTCTTAGGTCTCTAGCGCAGAATTCATGAATTGTATCATAATTTTGTATTACTAAACACTGATTATCGATGCACATGTAATGTATATGCTTTTTGCGAAATAAATCTATTGAATTGAAAAAAAATCGCTGGTATAGTATGAGTCATCAGCTTCCTATGCACTGCAAAGGTTTTTTAGTGAATTTTTGAAACGAAGTGATGCCTAAATTCCTTTGTGCAGTTAAAAGTTAGAAAAAATATTTTAAAATATTAATTTATATAAGTGAATTAGCAATAAATTAAAAAGTATGCTTTTCTAAATCACACAAGTTTATTGTTTTTGTATGTTGCATAAATTCTTGTAAGATACTTATTGCTTGGCGTGCTTAAACTGTTAGTGGAGCCCATGTTTCCCTGCAAGTAACTTTGTCTGTAGTTTTGCCTAAGCTGCCGCTTGCTATTGTGACGTACTTACTGTACTGTACCTGTGTCCCTGGCGTAACAGCAACATCTAACTGATTAAACTTTCTGGCAAAGATGGTCAGAACTTCAAAAGCAAACTGCTAAGCAAGTGATTGAATGATTAGCTTCCAGGAATTCTTGGTTAAAATGGTTAATTGCAGTGGACGGGCGGGTCAAAGCAAAACCATTAGGCTAGTACATTAGCCAATGATAAACGTTCCTGCTTACAAACAAAACGGTACTTAATATAATTATTTCTATGTATATTATAGGACAAAAGCGAACTAAGATGATATAAAAGTCATAAAAGCTTATTAGTCGCACGAAAGTGTCTTATTGAAACATGTGAAGTGAAAATATTGAGTCAATTATGCGGAATTATTAGAGTCAATAACAGACAGTTTTATGTACATTTGAATAGAAGCGGCCCGTACCAGGTGTTTCTGGGTCAATTAAGCGATTGAGTCTATTAACCGTGAGTCTATTAAGCGGCAGCCACTGCATATTATTTTGAACACAAAATCTGTCTCTATGCTACGATAATATTGGCATAAAATTTTATTATTCTAGTTGTTCTTATTATTTTAGGATCCTAAAGGTGACGTAAACAGCCCAAATGAACAAAAGAGGTTACCTTCTCTTTCTGGTTTTAAACGCTCTTTTAGTCAGTGGCAGTCAAGCAGTCAGAACAACGAAAAGCAAACATCAAAACAGAGAAAGATTGACGCATTCTTTGAAACATCGGAGGAAATGGGGATTTCACCGGAAGAACCGTCTGTTTCGCAATCATTAAATGACAGTGAGGATAACGACATTAACTCATCACTTGAAGATGACACTGCAAACAGCTCAGGAGATAATCCGGTTTCTGTGTCGCAAAAATTACTAGACACTCATGAACCTGAGACAGAGGACTCGCGAGAATTTATGGAATACGTGTCTTTAGAATGCTGTCCCGCCGTGGGCCATAAAAACAATGACAAATCAGCTGGAGACAATGCGGCCAAAACCATTCATAGTTATCCCAGTAGTGTAACATGCCATTCCAATCATGTGGTTGGGCCTGGTGGTGATGGCGATCATACTTCTGTGACAGAAAGTGCCCGTGTGGATAGTAATTATGTGTGTGATGTAAAGAGTGATAGCATGCAAACAGAAGTATTTAGTAATGATAATGAATGTTTAACAACTGAGTGTGAGAATTCGGTGCATTGTTCTCCAAGTGAAACGTTTGGACGGTCGTCATCGGTAGAATCTACAACTCACAATAGAGTATGTAAAGATATCAAAGTTAAAGACCGTTTAAATAAGTTTAGTCATTTGGAAAACTCTCCGCCAAAACGTTTGCTCGGTCGTTTCAGAAGTTCTTTCGATCGTCGCGAAACGACGCCTTGTATCCAAGATTGTGGAAGTGTATCTGACAACGAGTCGCAAACAATGCAGACGGAAAGTGAAATTAAAAATACAAATAACTCGGCATTTAAAGAAACTGGTACCGTCTGTTCTATTGCAACCGATCTTTGCGCAGTTAGTGATAATGCAGTAAAAGATCCTGATGAATTCACTGTTGACGCGGCTTCTGACTCTAGTTGCCAAAAGAGGTATGATTTTCTGCATTGAAATGTAGACTGCAATGATTGGTATGCCATTCGTAACTATATAACCTAATAGTTTTTCACCTGTTCACATTCCGGATATTGGGTTTTGATTGACTATTTTCTGCGGGTGGCGGAAGTGTTCACACATTAATAGCTAAGCAAGTAATCTAGTAATAATTTAAAATAATTTCATCTTTCATTCACTGCTCCCCCCGCCCCCCACTTTTATGTATATATTATCATTATTCATTATTTCAATTATTAATCTTTTTTTTAAGACTTCCACATACAGTTTGGCCTGTCAAACTATGCTTTTAGGCGCAAACTGTATGCATCAAAATTATTCTGTAATGTAATTTTCATATGTATATGCTGCATTTTGTAATTTCTCGATAATACTGCATTTATTTATATTTATATTTACTTAAATGGATAATTATCTGTATTTTAATGATAATTGTAAGATGCAATGTCGAAATGAATAAACTCTTGAATATGATGTCCCTATGAAAAATTGGGAGGCTATACTGTACTTATGTATTCTCCTTTTAATTTCAAATAAAGCAAAAATGTTTTAGAATTTGCAAGTAGTAGAGAGGCTAAAAAAATTTGAAGTCTTGCGAAACTATCTGTTGAAATGCAAAGCAATCTGTTAAACTATTGTCACATCAATCAGCTTGTGGAGAGTGTTAAATGGGAACACTTTGTGCTGGCTATTTTTGGAAGGATCCGGGGAGCGCAAGCCTGTACGACGCCCTGGACTGATGGTCCTGTCCCGCCTATCTGTATTGTGAACTTATGGTTGCTTATGTAATGAGCAGGTTAAACAATTACTTGTGGTTAGAAACACTATTAACCTAGTTTCTACTTGGTCATTATTAATTACATGTATTTGTATAGCGCTTATATTCAAGCAGGCTGTGTAACTGCTTGTTGTGTTATACCTTGCACCTGTTCGTCATGTGGCATTTATATAAAAGTTGCGGTTAGTAACTGCCTGTGGTGTGTTATAAAATGCGCCCTTTACATGAATATGAAAGTATACACATTTTCCGAGGAGAACAAGATTTTCTTCTAAAATGTGACGCCCCTCAAACTTTGGCACCCTAGGCTATAGCGTAGTTAGACTGTTGGTTAATACGCCCCTGCGAAGAATTAACAGTTTGTTAACTTACAGTCTCTTGGAGTTCAGTTTCATTAACACTGTCAAACTGAAGATTGCAGTGATAGAAATTTACTCTGCATTATTTGACTGTGTGCGTCGATATCACTGTATCGCCATTAGGGGTGGGCATCGAACGTTCGAGTTTGAACAAGCTTTTTTCAGTTCTTATTCGATTCAAACGTAAAATTATAGATTCGAATAATTCAGTACTTCAAACTGCACACATTCTTTATCATTAAAACGTTTGAAACATCGTACAATCAACACAATTTAGCTGTGATTTCATCGCACAATTTAGCAAATTATTAGTATTTTTACTGCGGAAGAAAATAAAGTGATACGCGTGATGTTTTATTAGTGGTTTGAAAATCTTTAAAACTGATTTCAAAAAACCTCAAAATTCAATTTATTTGCAGTTCAAAAATCACAAATTCGACTCGATTCGAATTCGCTTTCTGGTACAGACGCTCCCCCTCGCCACCCCCCCCTCCCCCCCTCCCCATCACTACCACCTGCACTGGTATTTCCGGCACATTGTGAACAGACCAGCTACGATTGAAAACACACCGACATCGATCACTAGATGTTTTATTTTGTGACATGGATCACTAGATACTTTATTTTGTGACATGGATCACTAGATGTTTTATTTTGTGACATGGATCACTAGATACTTTATTTTGTGACATGGATCACTAGTTACTTTATTTTGTATTGTAGAGTGAAAGTGGTTTCGTTTTCAATGGATGAACTGAGACAAAAAATGAGTGAAAGGAAAAGTCATCACAGAGTTTCATCGCAGCGGCGGTCATTGGTTAGAAATTTTCGCGCAAAAATTGCGCCGTCTGATAACAGTACCGCCGAGAGTGAGTTAACTCGTCAGTTATCACAGGACAGTTTTCAGAAGATGCAAGTTATAGGACAAGTAAGTGTTTAATATGTAGGATGTGAGTGCACTTGAAAATGACTAGGTCTGCAACGTACGCGATACGTTGTTTTTTATACATCAAGTGCGCATACATTTCCAAAGTACTTAATTGAGTGTATTTATGAATAATTGATAATGCAAATGTGCAAGTAAACTTTCATATCGAGTTTGATATGAGGAGTACAGTCGAACCTCGTTAAACCGGACCCCGTTAGCCCGGATATCGGATAAGACGGACGTCATCCGTGGTAAAGGAAACTGACCGATTTACGACCGAGCCCGAGCGCTAAACACGACACGGCCTACCAACTGTACAATAATTTCTTTATCCTCACAGGTTAACTATTTTAAAGTAATATACAGTATAGTATATAGCGCACAGTATATAGTGCAATGTAATATACAGTATAGTATATAGCGCACAGTATATAGTACAATGTATATAGGCCTTATTAAGGTGATTATTTCTGTATAATATGACCATATATAGGCATATCGGATAACCGGACCATACACCCCCCCACCCCCAATTAGTCCGGTTTAACGAGGGTTGACTATATTAACAGAATTCTAAAAAAAATTAATTGCGACATTTTGATTCCATTAAATGAAAACCGGATAATTGTGTAAACATTAGTTCAGAATAAAGAATGAATTTGTTGTGGTTTCCTATTGGGTCAAAGTGATTCCAATGCTTTCCCGCAACAAATTGGACGTAGTGATAAAGCTTCGTGTTCGTGCGCTTCCTCCTGTCAAACTGTACAGCATTTACAGATGCTCTGGCCTTATATAAATATACTGCATATGTTACAAACAATATGTAAAATTTAGACAATCTACGAAATTTCTAGGCATTCAAATTATACCTATGCATTTCCGGATAAATGTGAAATAAACGTTTTTGCTACGACATTTTCAAGCACTTTACCTAGACGGTTTGTTTAATAAATAGGATTTATACAGAATGCGAAAAATGGCTTTTGCAAAGTATAAAAAGAAGCATAACTCGTACTAAATCTTACCTTTTCGATTTTTTGTATCAATGCATTAAAGGAAAACCGGATGATTATCTAAACATTAGTTCAGAATAAAGAAAATATTGAAAACTGCAATAGCTTTTTTTAAATCAAAGCTTAGATTAAACAATAATTACCTCGGATAGTCAAATTTCGTTAAACTTTCAAAGCTACTCGCGGCTCAGTGAATCCATTAAGATTGGCAGCGGCGTGGCCGACAAATAGAAGGTGGTACCGTAATAAGCATGATCATGAACTGTAGTGTTAGTTTCTGACGTCTTAGGATGTAAAGCCCATTTTTTGTGACATCACGCGTTTAAACTGTACTGTAACCATTATGCAAATATGCTTGATGCACAAGGGAAGACGCCTGCCATTGCACAAACTGTGGTTAGTTTCTGACGTAAGCAATAGCTGTGTTCGGTTGCCTTTAATTAATTTTCTAAGCTAATTACTCAAATATAAGAAACAATTGCCAACTATTATAGACAAGAAAATGTATATTTTGGACAGTAAATTAAAATGAGATTGAGTCTAAACAATCATCCGGTTTTCCTTTAAATTTTAGTCACTAAAAGCATTCCGTGGTCGCTGATCTATTCCCCGTTGTTCCCTTTAAGGTCCATTCACACAATTTTTCACATTTGGATATCTTTGTAGTTCAATCTAGGGTTCATCGTAGCAAAGCTGGACCAGGAACTTTTTATTGTGGATCAACACGCATCTGATGAAAAATACAATTTTGAGCAGCTGCAGAGACATACCTGCATCAAAAGCCAAAAACTAATCAGGTATTTTTCCAAAACAACAATGTCGTTTAGTTACTGTAGGCGTACAAAGTGCTGCAATATTTTTGATACTGAGAGTTTGAGGCAGGTAGATACAGGCCAAGCTCCTATTTGTTCTTAGCTAAACATTTGATGTGAAGTTACAGTCAACCTCGGATATAAGGGACACCTGGGGACCGGAAAAAACTGTCCCTTATATCCGATGTCCCTTATAGCTGAAGTTGAGTTAGACCGAGGGTGTATCTAGACCTGTACTTTTCTATACTTTTACCCATATTTTTATGGATTATTGCTACACATTCAGTGCAAACGGTATGTAGGAAGCTCCTTCAGTGATGCGAGATGTATGTGATCCCGGAAACTGAGCTGTTCGAAGGCCGAGTTTGCGGAAAATTGAGGTTAAAAATCGATCAATTTCGCTTTGATCACAGGGTTCATTATACACGAAGTAATTTACCTGGGTTTCTATTATGCCGGACCTGAAGATATCATTCCTTATAGCCGTGTATCTTATATACGAAAATTTTTACATAGGGAAAACGTTACGAAAAATCGGGACCGGTGTCGGTGGTCCATTATAAACGAGTGTCCATATACCCGAGGTTGACTGTATTCGTGTCGCATAAGACATTCATGATCTGCTTTAATAAGCTTTGAAGACAAGAGGTGCAATCTTTGAATTTAAACGACTTGTGACATTAGACATGGCAAGAGGTGTTGCTTAAAGTGGTACTTCATTAACAACTTTAATTTCTGATCATCACTCGTGTTTATGTTAATTAGGAAGTCAGTCTCTTGTCTGAGGAACATAACATCAATAGCTAATGATGTGATGAGGAACATAACATCAATAGCTAACGATGTGATGAGGAACATAACATCAACATCTAATGATGCGATGAGGAACATAACATCAATAGCTAATGATGTGATGAGGAACATGACATCAATAGCTAATGATGCGATGAGGAACATAACATCAATAGCTAATGATGCGATGAGGAACATAACATCAATAGCTAATGATGTGATGGAGAACATAACATCAATAGCTAATGATGTGATGAGGAACATAACATCAATAGCTAATGATGTGATGGAGAACACGACATCAATAGCTAATGATGTGATGAGGAACATGACATCAATAGCTAATGATGCGATGAGGAACATAACATCAATAGCTAATGATGCGATGAGGAACATAACATCAATAGCTAATGATGCGATGAGGAACATAACATCAATAGCTAATGACGCGATGAGGAACATAACATCAATAGCTAATGATGTGATGAGGAACATAACATCAATAGCTAATGATGCGATGAGGAACATAACATCAATAGCTAATGATGCGATGAGGAACATAACATCAATAGCTAATGACGCGATGAGGAACATAACATCAATAGCTAATGATGTGATGAGGAACATAACATCAATAGCTAATGATGTGATGAGGAACGTAACATCAACATCTAATAATGCGATGAAGAACATAACATCAATAGCTAATGATGCGATGAGGAACATAACATCAATAGCTAATGATGTGATGAGGAACATAACATCAATAGCTAATGATGTGATGGAGAACACGACATCAATAGCTAATGATGTGATGGAGAACACGACATCAATAGCTAATGATGTGATGAGGAACATGACATCAATAGCTAATGATGCGATGAGGAACATAACATCAATAGCTAATGACGCGATGAGGAACATAACATCAATAGCTAATGATGTGATGAGGAACGTAACATCAATAGCTAATGATGTGATGAGGAACGTAACATCAACATCTAATGATGCGATGAGGAACATGACATCAATAGCTAATGATGTGATGAGGAACATGACATCAATAGCTAATGATGCGATGAGGAACATCACATCAATAGCTAATGATGCGATGAGGAACATAACATCAATAGCTAATGATGTGATGGAGAACATAACATCAATAGCTAATGATGTGATGAGGAACATAACATCAATAGCTAATGATGCGATGAGGAACATAACATCAACATCTAATAATGCGATGAGGAACATAACATCAATAGCTAATGATGCGATGAGGAACATGACATCAATAGCTAATGATGTGATGAGGAACATGACATCAATAGCTAATGATGCGATGAGGAACATCACATCAATAGCTAATGATGCGATGAGGAACATAACATCAATAGCTAATGATGTGATGGAGAACATAACATCAATAGCTAATGATGTGATGAGGAACATAACATCAATAGCTAATGATGTGATGAGGAACATAACATCAACATCTAATAATGCGATGAGGAACATAACATCAATAGCTAATGATGCGATGAGGAACATAACATCAATAGCTAATGATGTGATGGAGAACACGACATCAATAGCTAATGATGTGATGAGGAACATGACATCAATAGCTAATGATGCGATGAGGAACATAACATCAATAGCTAATGACGCGATGAGGAACATAACATCAATAGCTAATGACGCGATGAGGAACATAACATCAATAGCTAATGATGTGATGAGGAACATAACATCAATAGCTAATGATGTGATGAGGAACGTAACATCAACATCTAATAATGCGATGAGGAACATAACATCAATAGCTAATGATGCGATGAGGAACATAACATCAATAGCTAATGATGTGATGAGGAACATAACATCAATAGCTAATGATGTGATTGAGAACACGACATCAATAGCTAATGATGTGATGAGGAACATGACATCAATAGCTAATGATGCGATGAGGAACATAACATCAATAGCTAATGACGCGATGAGGAACATAACATCAATAGCTAATGATGTGATGAGGAACATAACATCAATAGCTAATGATGTGATGAGGAACGTAACATCAACATCTAATAATGCGATGAGGAACATAACATCAATAGCTAATGATGCGATGAGGAACATAACATCAATAGCTAATGATGTGATGAGGAACATAACATCAATAGCTAATGATGTGATGGAGAACACGACATCAATAGCTAATGATGTGATGAGGAACATGACATCAATAGCTAATGATGCGATGAGGAACATAACATCAATAGCTAATGACGCGATGAGGAACATAACATCAATAGCTAATGATGTGATGGGAACATAACATCAATAGCTAATGATGTGATGGAGAACACGACATCAATAGCTAATGATGTGATGAGGAACATAACATCAATAGCTAATGACGCGATGAGGAACATGACATCAATAGCTAATGATGCGATGAGGAACATAACATCAATAGCTAATGACGCGATGAGGAACATAACATCAATAGCTAATGATGTGATGAGGAACATAACATCAATAGCTAATGATGTGATGAGGAACGTAACATCAACATCTAATAATGCGATGAGGAACATAACATCAATAGCTAATGATGCGATGAGGAACATAACATCAATAGCTAATGATGTGATGAGGAACATAACATCAATAGCTAATGATGTGATGGAGAACACGACATCAATAGCTAATGATGTGATGAGGAACATGACATCAATAGCTAATGATGCGATGAGGAACATAACATCAATAGCTAATGATGTGATGAGGAACATAACATCAATAGCTAATGAAGCGATGAGGAACATAACATCAATAGCTAATGACGCGATGAGGAACATAACATCAATAGCTAATGACGCGATGAGGAACATAACATCAATAGCTAATGACGCGATGAGGAACATAACATCAATAGCTAATGATGCGAACATCAATAGCTAATGATGTGATGAGGAACATAACATCAATAGCTAATGATGTGATGAGGAACATAACATCAATAGCTAATGATGTGATGAGGAACACAACATCAATAGCTAATGATGTGATGAGGAACACAACATCAATAGCTAATGATGTGATGAGGAACACAACATCAATAGCTAATGATGTGATGAGGAACATAACATCAATAGCTAATGATGTGATGAGGAACATAACATCAATAGCTAATGATGTGATGAGGAACATAACATCAATAGCTAATGATGCGATGAGGAACATAACATCAATAGCTAATGATGTGATGAGGAACATAACATCAATAGCTAATGATGTGATGAGGAACATAACATCAATAGCTAATGATGTGATGTTGAAATCAGTGCAAGTTTTTTAAAGTTGGATTTTAAAATTAAACACGGGAGTTTCTGTGGAATGAAAGGGCAGCTATACCTACTTGTTTTCTTTCTAGTCCGAAGAACCTTGAGCTGACAGTAGCTAATGAGTGCATCTTAATGGATAATTTGGAAATATTTCACCGAAACGGTTTCGACATCGACGTTGACGAAGACAGACCAGCCGGCAAAAGAGCACGATTAGTGGCGACACCTATCAGTGGTTATTGGACATTTGGAAAGGAAGGTCTGTTTGACAGTGTGATGGCTTCGGTCTCTTTGTGATACTTCATATTGTAATCCAAGCTTCATATTGATCAGGCATATTGTAGAATTCAGTATAATTCACTACCTGAGATTCCACACAGTGAACTCTTCGGGTTCAGTTACGTGTGCAAACTTAAAGTTAGTCGCTTCATTAAAATCTTACTTTTGGAATACATTATAATAAATAAATACTCAATAAGACAGGGGTGTGCAAATTGCGGCTCGCGGGCCACTTGCGGCCCGCCAAGAGATCTTGTGCGGCCCGCGAAGAGGTTTGTCAACGTAATGAAAGTGCGGCCCACGCGATCCAGCTGAAGTCTGCACCAATGTCGCAAAGATAGTGCGGGTAGATTTTTCCTCTAGATCAGATGGCATTAACCCTTACAAGACCGTTGTCACTTAATGTCACTGTCGGACATGATGGTCTTTAATATAAATTTTAATAACTTCTAAAATAGTTTCTTGAGTGTAGTAGTGCAGTAGTAATGATGTGACAGATCAGATGCAGAAAAATCGTTATCAGGTCCTACTGTACTTGGCTCTTTGACCAAACTGCATGTGGCCCACAGGAATTGCGGGAAAGTTTAATGTGGCCCGGCTAGTCAGATAATTTGCACACCCCTGCAATAAGAGCTTACAGTGAAAAAATAGCTGTGTAATCAATTCATTTTTAAAACTAATTTTTAGTATCAAACAACCGTTTATACAACATCTTTTACACCAGTGGTGCTGACAAGTCAATGACATACAAATACTTGGTATAATAATAATAGCAATAATAATAATAATAATACTAATAATAATAATAATAGTAATAATCATAATAATAATAATCTTTATTTAAAGTCGGTTTTTGGGTCAACAATTAACATTAGCTCAAAGAGCTATTATAGCCGACTGTAAATAACAACCTACAACTACATAACAGAGACTATTATTACCCCACTTTTACCCTAAATACCACGCGTCAGGCAGGGCAACAGCAGGTACCATTTTTAAAGTCTTTGGTATGACCCGACCGCTCTATCGAACTCACGACCTCCCAGACGGAAAGCAGACGCATTACCACTAGACTAAACCATATATTAACAAATATAAATATAATTTATTAATATAACAGGGCAGTCTGTCTAAGGATTAAAAATCAGTTGGCTCAGAAATATGAAAAGAGCAGCAACAATTAGCTGCACATTATGAACTATTCGTAGAAATATTTCAAGATGCTCGAACATTCTACCCTGTACTAAACAGTTAAATTAGTAAGGAACCTAAGTTCTCCAAGAAGGGAAACCTTCACTTTCAGTAGCTGTTATAAAAGAGGGGAAACCTTCACTTTCAGTAGCTGTTCTCAAAGAAGGGAAACCTTCACTTTCAGTAGCTGTTCTCAAAGAGGGGAAACCTTCACTTTCAGTAGCTGTTATCAAAGAGGGGAAACCTTCACTTTCAGTAGCTGTTCTCAAAGAAGGGAAATCTTCACCTTCAGTAGCTGTTCTCAAAGAGGGGAAACCTTCACTTTCACTTCACAATCCCACTTCTGACACCATGTTACACGCTTCAATAATATTAGCAACCAGACAAATGCGTGTATAATAAAGTCGTATTTATTATACTAATTAGGAACTTAAACAAAGAAGATCAGAGGAGCATGACAGTCTAGAATGAAGAACACGCGTAAACAATCACCAAGATCTTTGATCTACACAAACCATATCTATGGTATTGTTACAGTAGCTAGCCTAAAAAATAACCGTTATACTTTTGGAAAAGAAACTGGATATTTTACGACTTCATGCTTCCTAGTTATCAATGATTTCACGACAACTCTTAATAAACTTTTTCATCGTTACAGATGTAGATGAACTCATATTCATGTTGAGTGATGCGACCGGAGTGATGTGTCGACCAACTAGAGTCCGTCAGATGTTTGCCTCGCGCGCTTGTCGAAAATCTATTATGATTGGGACGGCACTCAGTCATTCAGAAATGAAGAAGGTATACTGTCCAGCATTAAACTGTTGACATTGACATCTGAAGAAGGTATACTGTCCAACATTAAACTGTTGACAATGACATCTGAAGAAGGTATACTGTCCAACATTAAACTGTTGACATTGACATCTGTTTAGTGAACAGATGGTAGTGGCTGCATAAAATAATAGCAGTTTGACTCTGGAATGCTCCGGGGTTACTAGAAATCGATAGTGACAATTCTTTTAGGCTAGTATCACACAAAGAAAGCTGTAATCTGCAAGCCATAAGGCGCCTTCCATCTTCCGTAAGGCGCATGTCGTAATCCGCGATACGTGCCTTGCCCTGTGTAACTAGCAAGGCGTTTGCCAGAGTCCGTTTTTATTCGTGCATTTTTATTCGTGTCGCTATAACGTTGTAGTATTACATATTTATAGGCTTGTAAATATCCAGGATAACCTTCACCACTTATCCCGATCGTGTTTCCAGTCTCACAATATCCAGGATAACCTTCACCACTTATCCCGATCGTGTTTCCAGTTTCACAATATCCAGGATAACCTTCACCACTTATCCCGATTGTGTTTCCAGTTTCACAATATCCAGGATAACCTTCACCACTTATCACGATCGTGTTTCCAGTTTCACAATATCCAGGATAACCTTCACCACTTATCCCGATCATGTTTCCAGTTTCACAATATCCAGGATAACCTTCACCACTTATCCCGATCGTGTTTCCAGTTTCACAATATCCAGGATAACCTTCACCACTTATCACGATCGTGTTTCCAGTTTCACAATATCCAGGATAACCTTCACCACTTATCCCGATCGTGTTTCCGGTTTCACAATATCCTGGATTACCTTCCCCACTTATCCCGATCGTGTTTCCAGTTTCACAATATCCAGGATAACCTTCACCACTTATCCCGATCGTGTTTCCAGTTTCACAATATCCAGGATAACCTTCACCACTTATCCCGATCGTGTTTCCGGTTTCACAATATCCTGGATAACCTTCACCACTTATCCCGATTATGTTTCCAGTTTCAGTGCAAGTCTGTTGTGGAGATCGCTGGCATCTATTAGACTTAAATAGAACATTGTAGAATGTTCCGTTAGAATAATCGTCTTACCTTGTAGAATGTTCTAGAAAGAAACGTCTAGAATGTTCCCTGGCACCCTATATAAGGCAAAGCAGGCCGCTGACAGACACACGCAGATTTCGCACGGACGCCACTTACACATTCTCTTGTATACTCGTATTTTCAGATACACTTAAACGTTTTCCAGATTTTCACGTTTAGCATAACCCTTTCGCGTTCCTTCATACTTTTGTGTTGTAGAATTCTCGCTTAATAAACTAGTTTAATTTGACGAAGTGTTTTCTGGTTTTCTCTACGAGCCTTCCGAGACAAACAAAACACAACAAAGTCCTCTGCTAAGTTCCTATCCTCATGTTTTTTACGTCTTAGATCGTATAAAAAAGGTCTTTCTTTCATTAATGCTATTAATATAATATTCGCGTCTTCCGTTACTTGACTTTCTTCATTATCCTGTGTTTTAGTTACTTGTATCACTATCGATATCCATCACTAATTCTCTATCTACTAATAACAATTGTTAACACTGGAAACACTTATGAAACCATATACTAGCAGGTACAATCACAGAATCAAATAACATAATTGTTATCAATACTAAAATACCACTATACTAAAACACAGCGGAGCGGAGCATAGCCTGGGTAGCCCACAGGTCTAAATGTTCAAGGCAGACCTGTCTTACACAGCTTAAATACAGAAAACTAGAACACTATTAATGTAAAAGGTCATTCAGAATCAAATAACATAATAATTATCAATACTGAAAGAGCACTATACTAAAACACAGTGGAACAATTAGCCTGGCTAGCCCACAGGTCTAAATGTTCAAGGTAGACCTGCACAGCTTAAATACAGAAAACTAGAACACTATTAATGTAAAAGGTCATTCAGAAGCAAATAAGTACAGTAAGATTAGAGGGAAATTTAAGCTATTTCAATGTTATAACAAGCCTAAAAAAGGAGGAAAATTATGAAAGAGAGTTGAGCAAGAAGACAAACGATGTCATATTCACAAGTCAAGTTAATCAAACGCGAAGTAATTATGAGACGAACTTCACGACACTGCCTGCTTTACTAGAACATCTCTTGAAGACGTGCTGTACATGAATAATATGTAATTATTTCAATTTATTCTAGTTTATTGTTTTGGTCTATTTGGCAGCTTTTGGTTCATATGGGTGATATGGAACAACCGTGGAACTGCCCACATGGACGGCCAACTATGCGACATCTCATAAGTCTACATTTACTTCCGGAATGAAAGAACATCTCATAAGTCTACATTTACTTCCGGAATGAAAAAACATTTCTGAAATGTGTAATAAATGATCGTGTACTATACAGGTTACTTCTATGCAGCTTATTGGTTAAAAATATCTTTACAAAATCATGTATTGTTCCATTATATTGTTCACATAGATTAATCGTGGGCCTTTATTACGTTGTTTAAATGATTTTTATCCGTTTGTCATATTAATAAAATTGTGTATCACTTTTTGCAAAAATATGTTACTAGTATGTTTTTGTCGTTTCGTTTGTTTAAGTTATCCTTACAAACCGACTTTTAAACAAGAAGACAAGTCAACCCACATACATATACCTAAATACATATTTAATATATAGATTGCTGCAAATGGTGCCGTTGTTGGAACTGTAGCCTCAAATCTTGTATATGTGCGCATGTGTGTTTTGAAATATATTGTAGAAAAACGAAATCCATCACTTATCTTTTGAAATACATTGTAGAAAAACGAAATCCATCACTTATCTTTTGAAATACATTTTAGAAAAACGAAATCCATCGTTTATCTTTTGAAATATATTGTAGAAAAACGAAATCCATCATTTATCTTTTGAAATACATTGTAGAAAAACGAAATCCATCATTTATCTTTTGAAATACATTGTAGAAAAACGAAATCCATCGTTTATCTTTTGAAATACATTGTAGAAAAACGAAATCCATCATTTATCTTTTGAAATACATTGTAGAAAAACGAAATCCATCGTTTATCTTTTGAAATACATTGTAGAAAAACGAAATCCATCGTTTATCTTTTGAAATACATTGTAGAAAAACGAAATCCATCATTTATCTTTTGAAATACATTAAAGAAAAGCGAAATCCATCATTTATCTTTTGAAATACATTGTAGAAAAACGAAATCCATCGTTTATCTTTTGAAATACATTGTAGAAAAACGAAATCCATCATTTATCTTTTGAAATACATTGTATGAAAACGAAATCCATCATTTATCTTTTGAAATACATTGTAGAAAAACGAAATCCATCATTTATCTTTTGAAATACATTGTAAAAAAACGAAATCCATCATTTATCTTTTGAAATACATTGTAGAAAAACGAAATCCATCGTTTATCTTTTGAAATACATTGTAGAAAAACGAAATCCATCGTTTATCTTTTGAAATACATTGTAGAAAAACGAAATCCATCATTTATCTTTTGAAATACATTAAAGAAAAGCGAAATCCATCATTTATCTTTTGAAATACATTGTAGAAAAACGAAATCCATCATTTATCTTTTGAAATACATTGTAGAAAACGAAATCCATCATTTATATTTTGAAATACATTGTATGAAAATGAAATCCATCATTTATCTTTTGAAATACATTGTAGAAAAACGAAATCCATCATTTATCTTTTGAAATACATTGTAAAAAAACGAAATCCATCATTTATCTTTTGAAATACATTGTAGAAAAACGAAATCCATCGTTTATCTTTTGAAATACAATGTAGAAACGTGAAATAGATCCGTCATCTATCTTTTGAAATACATTATATAAAAATGAAATCAATCAAGCATTTTTTGAAATACTTTGTAAAAAATGAAATACACACATTGTTTGTCTCAGTAAATCAATAGTGAACTTTAAGAATATTGTGCAAAAAGGTGTCGACCTTTTAAGTGAGACATGGAAGCTCCATCCGCGTACATTTGTACGTGAGTTCAGAGTGAATTGTGAATGTTTGTATTCTACTGATGATTATAATAATGTCGCTATATAAAAGATGAATAATACGCATGTTGGGCGCCGACGCCGAGTAACCCAATAGCCGAAGTAGGTCAATTGGCGTACATGGGCTAGCCCAAGTAGGACGCACATGGGTTAGCCCAAGTAGCGTTGAAGTAATATTAATTTAATTTTTGATAAGAAGGGAGGATGTTACGACATAGTAAGATGATGACGTCACGACACGTCACTGATCGCGCAACAGTGTTCGATATCTTCGGTTATGTCAACAAAAGTGGATATCTTCCAACATCATCGGTTTGCGTTTTCGAAAGATAAGGAAGCCGCACAGGCAAAGGTCATGATTACAAAGTTTTATTTCATAAATGTCACGCATCGATAAAATCAAATTAACAGACACTATTGTATGTACAAGTCACATGTATGGTACAAGTATATAGTACCTATACAATATTTTAATTATAATTCTATCACAATTACAGCACAGAAAAAATGACTAATATTACTAACTGCACTCGTTGCTTTGCTCGGCAAAAAGCAGATGTTGCCTGTATATTGTTCACGACAGGACCTCTGCAATAGAATTAAGAACAATGTTTAAAATCCCAATTTTACAACCACATAAAGACTTCTACACAATCCTGTTTTTATATAAATACATCAACAATATTAACACGCCCTTCATCAAAAATAAGCTTCCACTCCTCTTGGAGCCAACATTAAATCCAAGAACACACAATATTAAACAAACACGCACTAATACCAAATACGGCAACAATTCTATCACTAAACAAGGAGTTCAATTTTGGAACACCTTGCCACCAAATTTAAAACAAATCAAGTTTTTTGACGAATTCAAATCAAAATTAAAAATACGTGCATTAAATCGTTTTGAAAACCCAACATACGTAAACGATAATATATATTCATCCACAAATTCTATTTACCCACGTCCATTTTAAATTATATGTATATATTCTATATAGTCTATTATAATTTCCGTGTAATATTATAATGTATATTTTGTTTTAAATTTTTGGCCCAGTAGTTTTTAGTTTGCACTGGGCGCATTTGCCTTTAACAGTTGTGTGAATTTTATTCTCATGCTGCGATGTTCTTTTATGCTTTTATAGTTGTGAATATCGATTTTTCATGGCAAATAAAGATTATTATATATATATATATATAGGCGGCCGGAAATTTATAATCTCCGCTAAATCCTAGTTACACCGCGTACACTGTAATTACAATAAGATACAATCGTAAACATTTTTAAATGCTAAGAAAGATTTGAAATCTCTTACATCAAAGCTGTAACAATTAATGTCGCTGACAAGTGACAATATTAGTTATTTTTATCGTTTTTGTGATTTTATCACAAAAATAGTAGAAAATACAACACTTTTCCATGAACAAAAATGAATTTCATTGTTCATAATGGCGACTGCTGCTGACTGTATGTGAATCCTCCGTACTGCATAGCGGCATTGTAGTTGTCTGTTACACTAAAAAATATAATAAATGAATATCAAATAATTAATGGATGCATGTATGAGTTTGTATTTTTAGTGGATAGATGGCGTTAGGAGGTGGAGAGCGGTAACAGATAGTATCTGTACAGTCCTCTAACACAACATCAAATTTTTCCACATTAGTTAATCAATCATTTAGGTATTTAGATTTTCTAGTCCTTTTTAATTCTTCATATTTGATTTCAAGGTTTGTCTTTTTTCTTGCAATATTTGCTATTAAGTAATACGTTAAATCTTACTTTCTTTAAGCTGCATAGAGTGTAAATATTCACCTTTGTACAGTATAAGGTTGCACACCAGTTGCTGACGCTTGCTTCATCAACTCTTCGCGTTTTGCAATGGCAGCTGGTAACTTTTTCTCGTAATCCCTCTTCGCATACAAGGATATGAATATAAATGTACATCCTGTTGCAAATAATCCAAATCCCCAGTATAAATAAGGAATGTCTAGTGCCAATGCTAAAATGCCAAGAACAATTCCAATAACTGTAAAACTTATTCCCATTATAAATACGCAGCTTAGACCAGCTCTTATACGATTGGGTGTGCCACTGTAACCCCTCACGAAATGGCTTTCATCCGTAGGGTCGTAATATCCTCCTCTCCCTCCTCCTCCCATTGTATGTGGACGATCGTATATTAGCGGGGTCGAAATACAAACTGTTGAAAGCACAATCGACTATTGAAGCTAAACTCTCAGTCTCTCGCAGTTTTACAATACGTAAACAGTATACTCTATGAAAAGGGCAAGGTGCACTCAAAAGGTTATCACTGCGTTACTACGTCAAATTACGTAGCAATTAACAAGCCTATCCAAAGTGAAAATGTCAAATGTCAATCGACAGACTTTGCTCTTCTATGCCTTGCCTAGCGTTATCATACCATACCGAAATTCATGTGAAAATAAAAATTGTATTATTTATTTTGTTTTCAGCTGTACCTGCACGAGGCTCTTTCTCAGATAGATGCATAAGAGACTCGGAAAATCTTGTTTACAAAAGAAAGGTCAGACTTGACGCATCCATTCCTTGTAATCAATAAAATTTCCCCATTTTAAAAATGCACAAGCCAATGACGTTTTTTTCTGTTTGTCAATGGATGGCGCCAAAGCCTTTTTCTTAAGATACGCAGATATTAAAACACTGTTTAATATATACCAGTAGAGTACGAAGAGCTGTACAGTTTGAGCTACATTTGCAAATTATTATTACATTATTAACAATTTCAAGTGATCCCTTGTGGTATGTAGTTGTGCTGACTATAGGGTACTAATATAGGGTGGACAATATTTTACAAGCACTGCGTATTGATGTATATTTTTTTCTTTATATCATTCTATATAGATAAGGGCTCCAACTTTATACACTTTATGACAAATGGCAAATAGCATCTGAGGCTCGCTTCCAGTTTAAATTTTAACAGAAAGATGCTGTAAGTGAAGTTAGAGGACAAGAAAAGGGGCACCTGAAGTAGGTTTCAGAAAAATCGCCATAAAAAATTATATCACTTTACAGTATTTTTATGCGTATATCGTGCTCGCGTTGAAAGGTATTTTTGTTTGTTTTCAATTTAAATTTCCCGCAATGCTGTTCCAAAGCCGCCATTACATGACGTCGCCTACGCCACGTAGATCAGGGGAACAAAAGGAAATGCTAAATTATGTCCCAAAAACTTTCAATGCAAATCCATATTACTTAGCATTTCATATGAGATTACTTAGAGACTTATGTAACTAAAAATAATAATTTAAAATGTTTGTGCCAATTGGTAAAATGTCGTTCACTCACCCTCCAGGGTGCCCCACTCACTAGCCAAAAACGTATTTTAATCTTATTGACAAGATACAGTAATTTTAAACTTTACTTAGTTGGCGACGTTTGTGCTACGAATGCTCTGATTATTTTTTCAAACTTTACAGAATGTTATCTAAACGTATTTCAAATGACATCATCAAAATGGCTGCGTCTAACGGTCATTGCGGGAGTTTAAATTTACATGTTTTATACAGCGTCACTGCCGATGCAAGCCCGCATGAAAAAAGGCAGCATGTAAGTGATATAAAATTTCGAGACGGATTTTGTTAGGCTTTATGTAAGTGGACTTTACGTTTATTTCACATTTTTCCGGAACTGCATAGGTATAATTTGAATGCCTAGAAATTTCGTAGATTGTGTAAATTTTACATATTGTTTGTAACGCAGTATATTTATATAAGGCCAGAGCATCTGTAAATGCTGTACAGTTTGACAGGAGGAAGCGCACGAACACGAAGCTTTATCACTACGTCCAATTTGTTGTGGGAAAGCATTGGAGTCACTTTGACCCAATAGGAAACCACAGCAAATTCATTCTTTATTCTCTGTGGTGCCCAATGAATGACGTCACTGGGTTGTCCAATGTCCATAGTTTTTCAGGGTTTGAAATAAATGGATATCGGTCCTGCTGCAAGTTTACTCCATCTTGACAAGTGTATTGCAGCGCTTATTATATCTGAAACTCTTTTTACATAGAAAAGCTTTTGCGGGATCTGTTGAATGTTGCTTGGTGCTGCCATCTGGCAACGAAAATAATAGCGAATAAATTGTTAATTTGTTGTTTTTTTATACAATAAAGTATTTTGTGGAATTTTTTTGACAGAAATGGGTACGTAGATTTATTTCGGTCTATTCATAAACTTTAAATGTTCAACGAGTGATCCTTCATACTACGTGAAGTGTTTACCTATAACATTTTGCTTTTAAACTAAATCACCATTGACTTTGCTAAGTATTTACAATAAGGATGTGACGATTACGCCATGACTGTCAACACATTATTATTTTTTTTATTTTTCTTCTTCTTACTATTATTATTATTTATTATTATTATTATTATTATTAATATTATTATTATTATTCTTTAATTTTAAAAACTATGTACAGAATACATTCCCTCTATTTGTAGGGATATGATTAAAATTTATAAAAGCAATTACAACGTATTAAACCTATTCACATATATATATAATTTAGAATTTAACACATCAGACAGATTGAACGACAACGTTCATATACAACAGACATAGTTACAAATTATAATCCAACACTACATACACACATAATAAAAGATAACGAACATATTTTAATACTTAGTAACAAAAATTTACACACATTATACACAATGAAAAACAGCGAGTACAATTAGAATAAACATAATTATCAATTCTAATGTAAATTCATATAATCACAATTAAAAACAAAACAGCGTATAGCAAACACGACGAGAGTTGTAAAATTTCATCACCAACAGACTGTTTATATACGAAAGACGATAGGAATTCATCCGAGATATGATTTGCAAAAGCATTTATAGCATTATTATCCCTGCCAGCACAAAGAGGAAACATTCCACATATATACTGCATTTTTTCTCGTGAGGTTTGATCGGGGAGGCGCCAAACATGCCTTTCCGGATATGTCGTAATAATAATGTAGTCAAACTTGGAGCCCTTGCCTGCTGGTAATATAAACTTGTATTGTATTACAATTGTAATTGATAATGATGTTTAATTTGTACAGGCTTATTTACAGCGTCACTATAAATTGGTTTATTTCTGCTTACCTATTGGTAATAACGGTGTTTTTAATGTGTGTATCTTGAGCAAAGCGTGTAGTGCCATCCATTAGCAAACAGACAAAATATTACTGGCCCCTGCGTCTTTAGCATCTGAAATTTTTATTTGTTATAAGGAATGGATACGCCAAGTTTGGCCTTTGTTTTGTAAACAAGATTTCCGATTCTCTGTAGGTCCGTAACCGCGAGCGATCCTTAGCACTTATGTTAGTTCCTGTATCGTTCGTACAACTGAAAACAATTTTCGTGTTTTTTTACCTTCACCTGAACTGCTTAGTGTCGTTATACCTGCTATAGATACAGTACAGCAAATGACTGTTCGCGTAACTTGGTAACGCTAAGCGAGACGTACAAGAACAAAGCATGCATATTGAGTGATCTTTTAACCGATCTCTAATGTAGTCACCAGGTAGTCAAAGATTGGATGTGATAATGCAGTGATAAAATTTTTAAGGCTACTGTGCCATTTCTACTGTGTGTGTACTGTAAATATGTGTACTGTGTGAGTGTACAGTCTCAAGAGTCCGAGTTATCGTTCAATGGTCTATTGTGTTTTTAATTGAGCAAATTTGTTTAACTGATTATTCCAACACCATCGATACGATCACTCACGTACAATGGAAGGGGGGCATCGCCGGAGAAACTATTATGACCCGATGGACACAAGACATTTCGTGAGGGGTTATAATGGCACCCCTAATCAAATAAGAACGTGTCTAAGCGTGACATTTCTACTTGGAATAGCCCTTGCAATTGTTGGCATTGTTATCGGTATATTAGCCCCCATTTTAAGCATTCCTTATCTCTATGTGGGATTTGGATTAACTGCAGTTGGATGTTTCCTGATACTCTTATCCTTGTGTTTGAAGAGTGACTACGAGAAAAAACTACCTGCTGCCATAGCAAAACGCGAAGAGCTGATGAAACAAATGCCAGCAGGTGGCGTACAAGTAAATGCACAGCCGAATGTCATAGCAAGGTAAATGCCTACACTCTAAGCAGCTGCTCGTAAAACACCACACTACATATTGTGAGGGGCGTCACATTTTAGAAAAAATTCTTATTCTCCTCAGAAAATGTTTATGCTTTCATAATCATATAAAGGGCAGATTTTATAACACACAACAGGCAGTTACTTAGCGCATCTTCTATATAAATGCTACATAAGGAACAGGTGCAAGGTATTACACAACAAGCAGTTGTGCTGCCTATTTGAATATAAGCGCTATGCAAATATGTGTAACTAATAATGACCATGTAGAAACAAGGTTAATAGTGTTTCTAATACACCACAAGTAATTGTTTGATCTGCTCATTACATAAATAATAATAAGTTCACAATAGAGATCGGCCAGACAAAACTATGAGCCTAGGGCGTCGTAAAGTCTTGGTCACAAATGCAGCCAATAAATCGAGTATATGAAATCCTTTCATTATTGGAAAGTCTGAAAATATGCAGTGCCTCTATTTGGTGGAATAAATAGCACTTTAATAGTTATCAAATAGCATGCATATTTACATCACCGTTTACCCCATAAAAAGCCAAATAAAGAACTTAGGTAACATCTATAATTCAACACATATTTAACTGAAACCAGCTAATCTTTGGGTATGCACGTAAAGTGGAACTTCTGATTACCTACAGGCTTGGGCTGTTTCTCTAAACATAGGTTGAAAATGGATTTAAGGTTACACATTTGCGGATACACATTCGGATATTATTGTGGAGATCTGGAATATTCTATAGTATAGTAGAACAATCTTCTTACCTTGCAGAAGTTTTGAGAACTTTCTATACGTGATGCGCGTAGTAGTTTCTAGATTGTTCATTGCACTGATATATAAGACGGAGCTGCCCGCTCAAGTTTATTCTCTCGTATTCGCGCTTTCACGTTTCCACATTATCACTTGCCTGTACACATTTTGCATTCCTTCATACTTTTGTGTTGTAGAATTCTCACATAATAAAACTAGTTTAATTTGACGACGTGTTTTCTGGCTTTCCCTACGAGCCTTCCGAGAGAAACAAAACATAACAGATATGAAGAGAGATAGAGTTGGTTTTATATGTATGTGGACAAAACTTAGTTATCACCACAATTTTTGATAGCAAAGTCGTCTAAAACTAAGTTGATGAAAGCAGACATTGTTCAACTTTGTTACCATTGTTCTTATGATACGTCGATGTCACCCATTTCTGCAGCAGAGTGCTCACAGAGCTCACGTTGCAAAAGATGTTGAAGACAAAGAAAGTTGTGGTTAGTTTAAAATGCAGAAAGCTTACTAATCAGAGGGGTGTTTCAAGAAGAATATAATATATTTGTGAGTGATGACACCTTTTATACAAATCGCCCAGACCCTATGGTCCATAAGGCCACAGTCCGTTCAGCTAAAGTAAGGAACTAATAACCTCTCAGGCTAAGGGGCTGTAGAAGTAGGTGATGATATTAATACATGTATTTAGCAATAGAATTTATATAACTAATTTACTGGTGATAGAAAATAACTGTTGATGTTATTCTTGAATTGAATAAAGTTGTAGCTATGTGGTTTCCATGGAAACCATTTTCAGTAGTGTCCAACAGGTGAGAAACCCGAGGGAAAAAACTGGATATAAAAGCATCCACATCCGGTTGTTCCACATCTTGAAATGTCTAGTATAAGCTTCCAAACTCCAAGAAAGTGTTTCCATATAAACTTCTAGGGGCGTTTTTTTATAGAAGTGGGCAACCGAGCAATTTTGTCAATTTGACAATACTGCATCTGAAAAAAGCTGTTGCCAGCTTGAAAAATTAGCGGAAAGAGGTCAAATGTGCAAAAAACAAAATGGCAACCAACTTTTTTGCAGAGTAATATTGTGTGATAAAATTAATAATTTGAAGATTTTGATTTCAAATGTGATTTTGAGCTTTTGTATTTCTACAATAACTTACTTGCCAAGTGCCTTAATCACTTTATTGCATTTTATTATTTTTAACAGATTTGTTCTTGGTTGCACTTGGTGTTAGCTCGACCTACACTTTTGCTTTTCAAAGTGAATGTCGCTGGAGAGAAGGGGTCATGTAGACTGTAGAGATCCCGAGACCTCTGAGGCCACACAGTTTTATAGATTTCGCTTATTGCCACGCTTGCCGCGAAGATTGCTGGATTACTGCTGCGTTTACCTGTCTGAAGGCAGATTTGTTTTATTTTAGAATTCTGCCTGCCCAATGTCTACAATAGACGTGACGGGCGTATGATGATGATGATGATGATGATTTTTGTTCTTGTTCTTTATAATTATAATACAATCATATTAGTACTTATTCTAATCTGTAAAGTTAATTATTTGTTTTTGATCTCTACAGAGCCCAATGGTAGCTTGTTAATTAATTAATTAGTTTGTGACAGATTGCGTGCTGACTAGTATGATAATTCAAACCTGTTTTGGACATGTAGGTTAATAACTCGAATGGTTATAGCATGTGGTCTGAATCCACTAGGATCTGCATTCGAATCTTGTTCGCCCAATAATTTTTCAGACATTTTCTCCTTTTAAGTTTGACTGTTGATTGACATAAATTCCACTTAAGCAAACCAAATGCAATTACTAATTATAAGAAATGCATGCAAACAATTAATAGGTTCTATAACCAACATTTAAACTGAAGTGGTAGCATACAGTAACTTTAGCACACAAATAAAAATATATAAATATTAACATAAAATATAAATACAAACATATAAATAGGTTTATAACGAAAATTTCTCGTTAATATGTTACTGGTTCTATGCCATACATAGCCGCATATCCACTAATGACATGTCAGCATTTGATGTTGCATATATTAATTATTAAATACTCATTTATATTATTTCTTTTTTAGTGGGCCATCTACGGACAACTACAACACTGGCATGCAGTATGGAGGATTTACGTACAATCTGCAACAGCCTTAATCTTGAACATTGAAGTTCTGTCTTTATCTTTGCAAAAGTGCGTCATTTTTGTGATAAAATCTCAAAAATAATTGTACTGTCAACTAATCAGTCACGTTAAATTGTTACAGCTTTGATGTAAGCGATTTCAGATCTTCCTGGACATCTAAACAATTGAACTTAAGTTTGTGATTGTACAGTTTGTAGAGCTGACAAACTTCTAACTTCGTTTAAGAACACATTTATTAAAACTGATTTTAAAAAACGCTTTTAACAAAATAAAGCAACAAATTTCCTCGCCATAACTCTGGCGTTCTGCTAATCTGCACACTCTCTTTTTGCTCTCCTCTGCTCTGTCTTCCTAATTTGCCCAACTAGTTCACTAATCAAGCCATATTACATATATGACTCAACTACAGCTTAGTCAAGCGCAACACAATTACAGTGTATTGTACCTGCTGTAAGTAAAACGTAGAAGTTATAAATTCCCTCTTTTGTCATCATTGTCGTAAACAATATACAGGCTACATTTGCTTTTGTTGATCAAAGCATCTGGTGGTAATTTTTTTCTGTAGCTGTAATGGTGCTAGAATCATAATTACATGTGAAACTAGTTTTGCTCATTTCTTCTCAAATCGTGTAGTGCCCATGTGGAATTCCTTACTATCACACATAAATGCACATCCGTTGATCACTGCAATGAATGCCAAATTATTTCAGAAACACGTTAAAACACCTTGGATTTAAATCAGTATTTGTATTACGATGGGCACATGTAAACAAATGCATTGTTTAGTATTCCTTTATTTAGAATATTCTGTAATGTTGTGTTTTACATTATAAGTGCATTAAGCAGTGTATCTCTGTGCATCCCTTCTGCACCCTATTGGCTATTTTTATTGTCATTAATATACTATTTTTATTTATTTTATTGTATTATTTTATGGATGTCAAATAAACTAAACCAATATCATATGAATTTCTGTTGCGTTCACTGTCCTTTTGTATGTATATGTATATCTGAAACCATAGATATATTCGCAGAATGAAAGGCCAACTTTAGTCGATTCAGAAATTTCATCATGGACGGCGACGATAAGAAATGTATTAGTTGAGAATTTTCAAAAAAAATCGAGGAACAGAAAGGGTAAGATTTAACTTTCAAAAAAATTGAAAAAGCTCATATGTGGCAAGAAAGATGACCAGAAAAACTACAATAGAAAGAAATTCAAGCCACCGCAGTTTTACTGTTCAAAATCCGAATTAGTCAGTTCGTTGAAGCTGTAGGGCGCCGAGTAACCCAGTAGGCGATTTAGGACACTTCCGATAAAACGCATGTGCTAAATTTGCGGAAAAGCAGTGTCGTACATGGACAGCCCAACTAGGGCATTGGCGATTTTTGTCGAGAATTATGATGACATAATAAAACATAACAAAATATAAACTAAATTTGTTTTAGAGAAAAAGTAACTTTATAATATTAATAATGATGGATGCCAATTTACAAAATTAGTGTGTTTTTACAATAGTATCATCAGTATTATTAGCTCCATTAAAATCATCATAACATTAAACTAAGTATCTAATGCTTTAAAGAGAGAAACTATGCACACAGTTGTTACAGAAATAATTGCAAGTTTAAAAATGAGACAGATGCTGCTAAGCCTTCGTAACACGAAAATGTAATTTTTAACTTTTTAGAAAAAGCAAAGACAATTAGTTTTAATAATATAGGGTTATCATACGTCTGGGTTTGGTCGCACACGTCCTCTTTTTGGGCCTTTGTCCGGGCGGGTTTTCAAAAAATCGGCAGTTTGTCCGAGTTTTGCCTCATTCCGTAAACTTGTATGTACGGACGTTGCCAACAGAGACAAAGAAAAGCTCGTTAATTTTCAATACAAGATGTTGCTAACATCTCAAAATGCAACCCTTGTAAAAGCTTTGTGTACATATTTACTGAACATAAGTAAGCGATGCGCACATCACTATGGGTCACACGCTCACACCGCTGTCGATACTCGGCGTATTCGCTAACGACTTAAAATGACGTCAGCTTCCGGGAGCCATTTTGTTTGTTTTTATGTGAATTTCTTTAAATTTGTATAGTTTCGCTGTTTTGCAATTTGAGTAACTGGTAAAAGGTAATTAGAAAGTAGCTGTTTACTATCTGAGTAAAAATGGTAGGCACTTTTTCGCACACTTGTAAGTAGGCAAAAATGACCAGTGTAGGGCCTATTAAAACAATGCAAAATAAAATGCAAATTATACAAATAGGCCTACATGTATTCTAAAAGCAATACCAAATGGCTATACTGCAAAAAACATTAACACACTGCAACTGTCAGTCGCCTGCTTCTTCTTGGCTCTCAGAAACACTTACGCTTGAACTTGAATGATACGCTTACTTTTGTTCAGTAAATATGTACACAAAGCTTTTACAAGGGTTGCATTTTGAGACGTTAGCAACATCTTGTATTGAAAATTAACGAGCTTTTCTTTGTCTCGTACTGTCGTATGGCTCTGCAGTTGGCATACACCGTATACGTCCGTGTATTGGGGCAAAACCCGGACAAACTGCCAATTTTTTGAAAACCCGCCCGGACAGAGGCCCAAAAAGAGGACGTGTCCGGGGAAACCCGGACGCATGGTCACAATATGTATAATCGATATAGATTTAATAATAATCATGTAGAGAATCTACGTAACAAATCTTCAAGAATTATCTTTAACTTGCTTTCAACTCATGGTTCATTTCAGTATTTATGCAGACTTTTAATGAAGTATTTGACAATCACGTCCCACTTAAAACATGTGTCTCAAAAAGAAACTCAGACATTGTCCAAATCATGGTTTACCCCCCCCCCCCCCTCCTCCCCACAACCCCCTATTTTAGCATTTACAAAAAGTAAAAGTAAATTATACAAAACACAAGCCGTAAACAGTTTAATATTGAAAATAAGCTATTAGAAATCGTATTCCAAAAAATTAAGTCAGAGTAAAGAAGCATCAAAGAAGCTGTATTATTCTGAAAGAATTCAAAACAACATGAAAAAATTTGTCTATTTTCAATAATATCTATAACAAAACTAAATACAACAAGAGTTACCCAGTAAAATAGCTAATGTGTTTGAAATTACTAATCGTGGTAGCATAACGGAATATTTCAATAAATTTTTTTTCTTTTATCAGCTCCGATATGCAAAAAAGAACACCTCAGTTCCAGGGTCTATCATTTCTCACATAGAAAACTCCCACTTGCTATTCCGTGATCCTGTTACAATCACCTGACACAAAATTACTATTTCAATAATGAAATGAACGTAAGTCACAGAAAGTTCAGTTCATGACTATAAAGCAGAAATTTTATTCCCGTCGTTTGCTTCATTGTTCAACGAATCAATTTGCAATGGTAGATTTCCTGACATTGAAAATGGCCAAAGTTACTTCTGCACACAAAAGTGGTCTAGTTTATAATCTTTTTAATTATAGGCCCTTTTCAAAAATATTAGAAAAGGTCTTATACACTCGTTTGGAAAAATTGTTAAACAAACAAACAGACTTGCATCGCTCTAGATGTACCCTTTAATTGTCGTAAAACTTTTGCAGACAGGTCTTTTTCAGTAGCTGTCTTTCAGCGAATGGGACAAACTCACATTTGATTTGCGTGGTTGCACTAAATTTGACGTGCTTAAGAAAAAGCTCAAGACTCGCTTGTTTATTTTAACCTTTTCAAACTAAGTCCGCTTATTTCATGTTGTGTACAGTGTCTGTTTTAAATTCACTGGGTTTTATCATGATCTGCTTAAATTTTAATTATAATGCTGATACTTTTATTTAATTGTTCTGAGGTGCCACAAAATACTAATTATAACTAATGGCACGGGATAAAATTTGTGTAATAAAAATACGTTGAATATTTTCTAGTTTGGTTTAAGAAAAACTGTTCCACATCTCTGGTTTTGTCAGAATTGTGTGACAGAATTAACATGGATCTAGATCAAAATCTGCACATTTGTGGTATATTCTGAGTAATTCTAATATATTCTAAGTATATTCTAAGATACTGGTACCACAGTGATAGCATTTTATACTGTCTCATTAGCACGTTCGCTGTGGTATTTGGGGTAATGCATTATCACTTTTAATAATATCTAGAAAACTGGCAACTATAATACCGGACACAAGCTTAGTCCCACAGGGATCAACTCTTGGACCATTACTATTCTTGATTTACATTTGTTGTGAACTTGAATAAGTCCACAAGTCTCTAGCATATTAATGTCTTTATACATAATAATTGCCCCTACTTTTTCCCAAGTTTTGACTGGTGGAAGAATACTTGTTTGAGCGAAACTTTTTTGGACCGGTTTTGAGGCAGGTGTGGCCTTAACTCCAGGAAAAACGGTTGTGTTACTGATTCTATCAAAAACATATGGAATTAAAATTTTAGAAATTTAGTTTTGAGTTAAGGCGTTTTGTGATTTAGTTTAAAACTAGTATACTGAAATTCCGTGAAAAAAGGAAATTCACGACAGCGTTATTTTTTCGGCTACTAATTTTCACGCAAAGTTATTTGCTGATAACACGAACCTCTTTCTAGCAGATGAAAATCACAAAAACCTTGAACGTATCGTTAATGCAGAAATTTCTAACATTTATACTGTATGAAAACAAATGTTATCAGTTAACTACCGTAAAACTAAGTTTATGTTAATTACTAACGAGCAATGTAAATCTGACTCAGAAAATTTTGAATTTAGAAAGGGTAATAACATCATTCAGTAAACTGATTAGATAAAATAATCTTTTATTTAGGATTATATATTGATAACAGAATGACATGGAAACCTCACATAAACCAGACCGCATACAAAATCAATAAAGCATATATTGGCACAGTTCGAAAAACTAGACACTATGCTGACTAATAAAGACAATTTTATACTATGCACTGGTTTATTCACAGATCTAGAACTGCATGAACATTAACTTTTGCATTTGCACCAAAAAACACTTCGGCCACTACACTGCACAAAAAAAATTGTTAAGGTAAGAAACTTCTTATATAAATAAGGGATCATGCAACACCTGAATCACTATATATCCAAACTTGAACTTGGCTAAAGTTACATTCAAATTCAAATATAATTTATTCTCCAAACGTGTTTCTGAAGTACGCGAATATACGTAGTAACAAATCTGCAAACGTAAATACCTTTTTTGTAAGCAAATTTGCAACTAGTTGAGGCCAATGTTCGCCGAAATATAGGGGAGTCGAGCTGTGGAACCCCTTTTCCCCTGAAACTCGTGTCATGTTCACTGCATACATTTCAAAAATTACTAGTAGTTTTACTGTATTATTATCACTGTATTTGTGTGAATTAATAGTAAGTGTTACGCTTACTATTTGTTTTTGTAGCTAGCTTTTCTTCCGTTTCAGAAAATGGATGAGGCACTACTGAAAAGATATGCTAACGACGACTTAAAGAGAGCAAAGAAAAAACAGAAAACCCAAGAAAGCGATGACGAAGATGATTATGCACCATACATTCCACTGAAGGAAAGAAAAAAACAGCAGTTGGCAAAGTTCCAGAAATATTTGGCAGGTCGCGTTGGTCAGCTGAAAGAAGAAGAACGAAGAGGTGCAGGTAGCAGTAGTGAGAATGATGAAGCAAATGTCGAAGGAGAAGATGACGAAGAAGAGTCAAACATCAATGCTGGTCCGTGTCTTGGAATCAGTTTGCTGGATCAGCACAGCGAGCTGAAGAAAAAAGCTGAAGCGCGCAAGGAGACGACCAGAGACAAGCAACTAAAAGAAGAGGAAAGCATTCTTCGAAACGTTGCCGAGAAAACCGCCCTTATGGGTGTGGCGGAGTTAGCCAAGGGAGTCCAGTACACGGATCCCATCAGAACGTCATGGCGTCCACCTCCGTATATCACGAAATTACCCGAGTGGAAACACGAAAGGATTAGAAGGAAATATTTCATAATCACCGAAGGGGACGATTCGCCACCACCGATCAAAACGTTCAAGGAAATGAGGTTTCCTAAGTCTATTCTGCATGCTCTTAAGAAAAGAGGCATCGTTAAGCCGACGCCAATTCAAATGCAAGGTACACCGGTTGTGCTGTCTGGTCGAGACATGATCGGCATCGCCTTCACAGGTTCAGGAAAGACGCTGGTATTTACTCTTCCAATTGTGATGTTCTGTCTGGAACAAGAAAAGAAACTGCCATTCATTCGAAATGAAGGACCCTACGGACTGGTGATCTGTCCGTCACGAGAACTTGCCAAGCAGACAGCTGAACTTACGAATTACTTTGCCGATGCTCTTGTTCAAGATGGCATGCCACAGCTCAGAACTGCACTTTGCATTGGCGGTACGAACGTTAAGGATCAACTTGAGGTAATCAAAAGAGGCGTACATATAGCAGTTGCAACGCCGGGACGACTGATGGACATGCTGGAGAAGAAGATGTTGACGTTGGACGTTTGTCGGTACCTCTGTCTTGACGAAGCAGACAGAATGATCGACATGGGTTTCGAAGAAGATGTGAGAACGATATTCTCTTACTTTAAAGGACAAAGACAGACGCTGCTATTTTCTGCCACCATGCCGAAAAAGATTCAGAACTTTGCCAAGAGCGCTTTAGTTAAACCGGTCACCGTGAATGTCGGTAGAGCGGGAGCCGCCAACCTGGATGTGATACAGGAAGTGGAATACGTCAAGCAGGAAGCAAAAATCGTCTATCTTTTGGAATGTCTTCAGAAAACCGAACCGCCTGTGCTGATATTTGCAGAGCGCAAACAAGACGTTGATGCCATACACGAGTATCTTCTGTTGAAAGGCGTAGAAGCTGTTGCAATTCACGGTGGCAAAGATCAGGATGAGCGCAGTAGGGGTGTAGAAGCTTTTCGTAACGGCAAAAAAGATGTTCTCGTCGCAACCGATGTCGCATCGAAAGGGTTAGATTTTCCCGAAATCAAGCACGTCATAAACTACGATATGCCAGAAGACATTGAGAATTATGTACATCGGATTGGTCGCACCGGTAGGTGTGGCAGGACTGGTGTTGCTACAACCTTTATTAACAAATCGTGCGAAGAGTCCGTGCTGCTTGATCTCAAACACCTCTTGTTAGAAGCCAAACAGAAAGTGCCTCCAGTTTTGGCGGGATTAGAATCAGAGTCCGAAAAATATTTGAACCTTGGTGGTGAGCAAGGTTGTTCTTACTGCGGAGGCCTAGGTCACAGAATAGCAAATTGTCCCAAACTGGAAGCTATGCAGAATAAGCAAGCAAGTAACATTGGACGTAAAGACTACTTGGCCCACAATGCTGCTGATTGGTAGAACACAATTCATAGCACATTGTAACAGCCGCTAAGTGTTAATATGAACATTAATGTACATAATTACAGGCATATTATTGTACATATACATATATATTTAATTATACGTTTGGTCGGGGTGAGCATCGAACGCTCGAATTCGATTCAAACGAGTTTTTTTAGTTCGAACTCGATTCGAATCCAAAACTATAGATTGGAATAATTCAGCACTTCAATCACATATGTTCTTTATCACTAAAACGATTGAAACATCGTGCAATTAGCATAATTTAGCTGTGATTTCTGCGCACAATTTAAAAAAATTACCAGTCGTTTTATTGCAGAACAAAATCTAGTGATATGCGTGATCTTTGTAAGACTAATTTTTACTGGTGGTTCGAAAACTAGTTCGAAAATCGTTCAATCCCAATTCGAATTCGGTTCGAATTCGAAATACTGAAGTTCGGTTCGATTCGAATTCGCTTTCTGGTAGAGAATGCTCACCCCTAACGTTTGGTTCTAGTAGAGTAGTTCTGTGTTAAATTCATTGATCTGTGTTATTCTGTTGTTTATATCAGGTTACTGAAATCGAACTTTACTTTCAAATTAGATTGGGTACCTCAGTATCATCGAATCTGAAGCTTTAAACTGAAGATTTAGGAAATAAACATTAAATCTTTTAGGAACAAATTAAATGAACTTTTGCTGCTTTTGATCATAGCATAATAATGACTGTAACATTACTAAATCACTGTATAAATGTCTGAAAATACTTGAAGAATAAGTTTTATTGCATGTTACACTTTCTAGTATTTACTTGAATGTACAATAAACTCCGCATAACTCAAATCCAGCCGGACCAAAAAAGCTTTGAGTTACGTGATATTTTGAGTTAGGCGATGCTGACCATTTTCCAGCATAGAAACTCTAAGTCCCTCTTCCAGACGGCGAGCTAAACAGAAGGCAGAAAGTTCAACCCTCCTATACGTAAACGACGAGATTTGATGACAATTATGTAAAGAATAACAAATTATGTTGTGAAACACATTTTTTTATGTTAGAAAAGGACATGTACACAACACTGTTAGTCAATATGACAGTGGCGCCACCAATGTCTTACATACTGCAGTTCAGTTTGCACGTAGTTCAATTATTTATTTACGAAACACTTTATTTTTCTCGAGTATAAATTGCATTTTTGAATTAGCGAAGTAAATTACATGTATTTTGATTAAAAGAATCATGGTTTTTTATTTGAGTTGAACGAAATTTTGAGTTTTTTGTGGGAAAAATAAACATTTCATCCGTTCTTTTGAAATTCTTTGAGTTATGCGATTTTGAGCTACAAGGACTTGTAACATGAATTGTGTCTTCAGTATATATTAGAATTAATTTGTATGTTCTGAAAGACAAATTAAATAGCTATGCAAAAATCCTAAAAATACAATAATTTGCTGAGCATATCAAATAGTTAACGTTTAAAAAACTAAACGATGTTACCGATCTTGTCATTTGATCCGTATGATGCAGTAATAATTGAAATATCAGTCATTGTAGTGATGATACAAAACAAGCGAACTGTACATGTTTCCTTGTTTATTCTACACTGGTGCTGAAGTGTTTGTTATGTATTTATCCGTTTGTGAAGTCTGGTGAATAAATTATGTTAATCGGTAATGGCTGCATTGTGTAGGTCACAATAGTATTCTTGTTCTTTTACTGACTGTAGCACATTGTAGCCATTCTATCATGATGTCACTGTGTGTCTGCCTCTGTTTCATTTTTTTAGAATTCCCATTGTTAGCTATTAACATTGTTTTTAAGATAAACCCTCCTAATTGTGTCAATGACCACCAGGTTTGATCTCCTTGTGTTCTGAATCTACATTTTGAAAAATGTTCTAATGGCATTGTAATAAGTGTTAAGCATTTGATTATTGGGTAGTTGTTTTAATGTAGTAATTTTACCAGAAGGTTACATGCAATTATATTTAAGTACCATGTTTTGGAAAGTGAAAGACCCACTCCACTAAATGGGGAAATGTGTCCTCTAGGCAAGTCCATTGTAATTCGTTTTGTATGTTGAACTATGAATTTTATTTCAGGCATCTAAAAATACAATATCAAACATTAATAAACTTTAAATAAAATAATTTGAGTAGTGCGAGGTAAGTGTACGACCATATGGTCATTAACACACTCACCTTACTTAAATGAAAAAATGATTATAGTTATGCATGCTTCTGTAGATAACTTAATGTAAATAAGGACGAAGTAAATGATGTAATAATAGCAACGGTATAAGAGCAATAAACATGAAAGTTGAGAAAGGAAAACATAATATGTAATTACGACTTTGAGTGAGTTTTAAAGAGTGAAATTTTTTTAAATAGTTACGAATGTGAATTATGTGATTATCATCTGTCAATGCACCACTTACTTGTATTACAATGCACCATATTACTTACTTGTATCTACAATGATATACATATACACATACATGTACCCAAATTTAAGTGGGGGAGAAGAGATTAAATTATACATTATACTTGTAGTAATAACTATAATTGTATAGAACATTTAAATATAATTGATGGTAGTAATGTAGCCATCATAACCATTAAAGATGGGCTATGGGGAGGGAGGGGGGCAAATTATAAGAATACAAGTGATTCATTAGCAAAATTAATGCTACAGTAATAATTTTACTAATGTTCATTAGGTGTGCAATACTGTACATGCTTATGATTTGCCCATTCAGCACTGGCATAGACACATTTCCTTTGAATGAAAAATTCTGTGTGCGTCTTACACTGTTTCATCACTCTCATGTGGTTTTAAAATTTGGTTTTACATTTTAGTTTCTACAGTTGAAATTTATTTTCATTGCAAAGTGCTAAATATTTAATAGCAAAAAGATGTTGTCAGTTACATTACTGTAAATATTAAAAGGTGTTATGTGATGCATTTTGCGTGTACTCAAACCCAACTGCCTGGCCTCAACGAAGATCTTTACGATCGGGCGTACATAATGTTTACGAATATGGTGACATCTATTGACAAGAAAGATGAAGATTTTAGCGGGTGGCAACGGGTCCGTAGCAAGGCTATGCCGTCTGGGGGTTTTATACCCGTTGAGGTCCAACCATAGCGGACAGGCTTGCTGTCGGCGGATGAATGCCGCGTCCCGGCTAACCGAGGGAGCTCTGGACCCTGTGGGCGTGGTGGTCTCGTCCCCTAGGAGGCAGCCATCCAGACTTACCGGCCAGTGGCGTGCAAACAACTCGCCCGGTGCCATAACCTGTTTTCGAAACCAGCAAAAGTACAAGTAAGTATTTTGCGTGAATCAAATTTCATAGTTTAGCAAAATTTACAATTTTAATATAGCTGGTTGTGACAAATATTGTAAGTGGTCTAGCACAGAGCAAAATTAATAATCGAGTAGCATAAATCAGCTCTGTGCGGTTATAAATCACTATAATGTTGCGTCTTGCCAGGGTGATCAGCTTTATAGATAGATGGAAAGCCTAGTATTGTACTCGACTCCCTGTTCTGTTATTGTCTAATATTGATGTGGAGTTGAAATACAAACTGTAGACATGAAATTAATTCCTAAAAAATTTAAAAAAAATATGTTTGTTAAACAGAAATTTATTTTTGACAAATACAAGTATTGCGTTCAATATTGTACATTTGTAATGAGTGTAAATCTCGACACCAGGGTTAAACATTTCTAGAGAGCAATTTTCTGAAAATAACGTGCAAGCATGTGAAGTTTGCTGATGGAGTTTTGTGTCGTCATTCAACTTCTCCAGATGGTTTAGTCTAGTGGTAATAGCTCTTTGAGCTAACGTTAATTGTTTACCCAAAAACCGACTTTAAATAAAGATTATTATTATTATGATGATTGTTGTTGTTATTATTATTATTATAGCATTGAACATGAAGTATAAAGTATGTCCTGCTACATGAGCAATCTCAAGAGCTAATAGGCATTTCTGGTCAGTACTTGTATCCCCAATTCGTACTGTTTATATCCTCATATTCTGTTTATATTACTCATATCCTCAAACTGGATTGTTTTAATTACTTTTACAAAGGTATTTATGTCTACTATGAATACATTCTTACCCATCTGATTAATTTTGCACTGTAAAGATTTTATTGTAGCTTCGGATTATGATGTTTCATCTTTCTTGTCAATAGATATCACCATCTCCGTATACATTATGTACTTTTACTAGCATTAGTTACATGTCCACTTTCCAATGAACTAAAATTAGGACTGAACAAACACAACCAACAAATCAATCGAGATATTTAAATTTATTAGAAAATATTAATAAAATTGAAAAACAGTAGTGTCGTGTTAGTAAAATAATTTGATTAAAGTCTAATTATTCTTGTGGTTAATGCTGGTTGTTGATTATTGAGTGGCGTGTGAGGTAGCCACGATGGGCATGGGAAACTATCAAGACTTTATTTAATAAGCAACACATTTATTAAACAACAAACACAACACGGTAAATATAAGAGGATAGTCATGCCAGCCCTCCGTCTTCAAGTCAGTTCCTAATCTCCCCCGAGGTGCGGGCCTCAAACCACTTTTGTCTAACTACCTAATGCGCCGTGAGCATCTGCGCATAAGGATTACATCATCAATCTTTATTTCTGAGTCAGCCGGCCGAACATCAGCTGGTCACGTGATGCCACACCTAACTAGACTTCTATCTACGACGGTAGTTTAATCTTGCATCGTCAAGCATTTAATCTTGAATTATTAATTTAATAACCAATTTAATCAAAATCACTATTTAACACAGCTTTCCTTTACTGTGTTTGCATAATTATGACTCACTTCGAGTGTGACATACAAACTAAAGTTTACGTGTTCGTTACCTGTTTACATTTTTGCCTTCAGGTGTGTGGATGTTGAAAGTCCAAAGTTTGGGAAAATGTTAGCTGCCTTGCTAACTGAAGCGAGGGCACGCTAGTAAATTCACAGTATGTGTGTAAAGCAATTTAATTCCACTCGTTTCGTGAATCTTTAACAAAGTGACAACTTGCTTGCTGTAATCGCCGCTTAATAGACTCACTTTGGCACCGAAGTGTTTCGAACCAATTAACCGACTGAAGCTATTAGCCGATGGGTATAGTATTACTAGTATAAAAGTATGAGTCAACAGCGTACTATGCACTACAAAGGTTTTTGATGAATTTTAATGAATCTGTTGTTGTAATGTTGCATAAATTCTCGTAAAATACTTATTGCTTGGCGTGTTTAAACTGTTGGTGGTGCCCGTGTTTCCCTGCAAGTAGCTTTGCCTGTAGTTTCGCCCTACCTCCCGCTTGCTATTGTGACGTACTTACTGTACTGTACCTGTGTCCCTGGCTTAACATCAACATCTAAGTGATTAAACTTTCTGGGAAAGATAGCCAGAGCTTCAAAAGCAAACTGCTAAGCAAGTGATTAAATGTTTAGCTTCCAAGAATTCTTGGGTAACGAGTAGGGGTGAGCATCGAATGTTCGAGTTCTCGATTCGAACGAGTTTTTTTAGGTCGAACTCGATTCGAATCCAAAACTATAGATTCGAATAATTCAGCACTTCAATCACATATGTTCCTGATCATTAAAACGATTGAAACATCATGCAATTAACATAATTTAGCTGTGATTTCTGTGCACAATTCTAAACAAATTACTAGTCGTTTTATTGCAGAACAAAATCTAGTGATATGCATGATCTTTGTAAGACTAATTTTTACTGGTGGTTTGAAAACTAGTTCAAAAATCGTTCAATCTCAATTCGAATTCGAAACACTGAAGTTCGGTTTGATTCGAATTCGAAAGTGACAATTTCGGTTCGATTCGAATTCGCTTTCTGGTAGAGAATGCTCACCCCTAGTAACGAGGTTAATTGAGGATACTTAACATGACTGTTTCTATGCAAATTAAAGGAGAAATGTAAACCAAGATGATTCAAAAGCTTATTAATCACAGGAAAGTGTCTTATTGAATCATGTGAAACAAAAATATTGAGTCAATTATGCGGAGTTATTTGAGTCTATTATCGACAGTTTTATGTACATTTGAATAGAAGCTGCCCGTGGCAGGCGTTTTTGAGTCAATTAAGCGGCGCCTATTGTATTCGCTATTTTGCGTATCCATAGTTGTATTAACCGTCGCCATAAGCATTGACGATCATTGTTACGTAATGAAGCTACATTGGAGCGTTGTAGTTCAATAAGAGCATCTGGATTGTACCCCTCCTGGGCTGATTCTCTGTATTTTATTGATTATAATCTGTCAGTTGGTGCTGCAGCGGAAGCACACAGCGCAGCGGGTTTCAGCTAGGCAAGCGCTGAGGCAGCTAGTAAATAAACTAATACGAGTGCGTGGCTTCATGGAGATTAACTGTAGTGTTGGCTGAATAAATGTATTGTTGTTGGCAGTAACTGTCAGTCAGTCAGTTATCACATTGCTCAGTGGAAGAGGTGAGAACGTCTCTAATTACCTTTTTCATTCTTATCTTCTCTTTGTACTGTTTTCTGATTTAGATGCAATAAAACGTACGTATATATAAAATTGTCATTTTTAAAATGTTTAACAATCTTTCGTGGCGTGCAAAAGTAAACCATTTGTGGCCTTTAACGTTTTTCCTGTTAGCCAGGTGGCGCCACCAGGTGAGTGAGTTATGTATTGATGTATTTAGAGTGCCATCCACTAACATATTATTGAATTAATATAAAAAGAATTGTAGTAAATCTAGTTTTGAGTCATCTGCAGAACTGATGGTATTTTATGCCAGTGTCAACATCTTTAGCTGTTCTGTTCTTGCTGTCACGTGGTTGACAAGACGCTATTGTTATTTATGGTCAACTCAAACAAAAACCTTATTTATGGTCAACTCAAGCAAAAACCTTATTTATGGTCAACTCAAACAAAAACCTTATTTATGGTCAACTCAAACAAAAACCTTATTTATGGTCAATTCAAACAAAAACCTTATTTATGGTCAACTCAAACAAAAACCTTATTTATGGTCAACTCAAATAAAAACCTTATTTATGGTCAACTCAAACAAAAACCTTATTTATGGTCAACTCAAACAAAAACCTTATTTATGATCAACTCAAACAAAAACCTTATTTATGGTCAACTCAAACAAAAACCTTATTTATGGTCAACTCAAACAAAAACCTTATTTATGGTCAACTCAAACAAAAACCTTATTTATGGTCAACTCAAACAAAAACCTATAAACTAACTCCTTAATGACAGTCATTGTAAGCCAGTGAAACTGTAATTCTGTCTTTAGGGATGCACACAACTGTAGCAGCTGCTGCAAAGGCATACATAATAAATGCCAATAATGTTTCAACTAATTGTAATGACGTGTATTAGTTATTTCGTTTATCGATTGCTTATAATGCTGCTTACTGTATAATAAACCTTGTTTCATTGAGCTACGTATCGAGGTCACTATGCAAGATGTGAAAACTTTCACTTCACTAGTATCATAGGCTTCTCACTTGGCGGACTCTAAAACTACTCCACTGTTCAGTGATTCTCTGCTTTGGCGCTTAGAAGATCTATTTTTAGACTTGCCAACAAAAAAGCCAGTGTCACACACCAGTAAAATGTCGTACTGAAATGATTAGCGTAAATCAATTCTGCAAATGTGTAGGCCTACGTCACTATTATGTGGGCGGTCCGGTGGGTCTACGTCAAGTGGCGAAGTATTTTATTCATTTCCTGCTATGTGATTTTTTTATATTAAAATTGCCTTGAAAGCAAGGCTGGCAGTAGAGGATCTCGAAGATTTCAGCATATGAAGAGTACCCGTATTGCTGTTCGCCAGGAGGCAATTTTTAACACATTTAACAATAAGAACTCCATGCAGTGTCAAGCAGATGTTTAACATTTAGAACGGTATATTATTTGCAGTTTTACTTTTGTGATTAAAGAAACAATTCTTAAATTAGTGTAATTCGAAACATTTATATTTGTAGTTACGTTCTATACGGTATGGCAGTATTATACGTAATTATTTTGTTGTTGTTATTTCAGTCTGATCATTGCTGCAATATCATAAATAAACCACTTTGATTGATTCAGCAAAAACTTCCATAGTTATTTAGGCAGTACGGTACGGTGCAATACGAAAAAATTCATAAAAGCACGGTACGGTGCGAAATTACCGTATTTTTTTCGTACCTTTTCCGTACCATTTTACTCAGTTTCTTGTAACGTTTTCATTGGTGAGGAACTCAGCATGACCACTTGTTTTGCCTTCTGGGTGGGGAGGACTTATTGTTCTTCCCTAATTAACACGGAACACATGCAAACAAAACGGCTAGATTGGTTCACTTTGGATGCAAAAATGGCAAACTGTTTAGAAAGAGTCGGTTGTCATTTCCCATAAATTACTTTACATTTATTGCTGTATGTAAACAAACTGCTTATATTGCTTACCACGTTTGACACCTATTCGTGTAACACCTGTTCTAAGTGTTATTTTTGATAATTGCATAGGTATGTACTGTCGTGCACGGTAAAAACGGCACAGGTAAAATGCCACAGGTAACAACGGCACAGGTATAATGCCACAGGTAAAATGGCACAGGTAAAATGACACAGGTAAAATGGTACAGGTAAAATGGCACAGGTAAAATGACACATGTAAAATGGCACAGGTAAAATGGTACAGGTAAAATGACACGGATAAAATGACACAGGTAAAATGGTACAGGTAAAATGACACGGGTAAAATGGCACAGGTAAAATGACACAGGTAAAATGGCACAGGTAAAATGACACAGGTAAAATGACACAGGTAATATGGTACAGGTAAAATGACACGGGTAAAATGGCACAGGTAAAATGGTACAGGTAAAATGGCACAGGTAAAATGGTACAGGTAAAATGGTACAGGTAAAATGGTACAGGTAAAATGACACAGGTAAAATGGCACAGGTAAAATGGTACAGGTAAAATGACACGGGTAAAATGGCACAGGTAAAAATGACACGGTAAAAAAGTGCACCTTTTTACCAACATGTTAACCTCCTTAGCCTGCGCGATATAATCATTATTAATTTGAATCATCATTAAAAATTTGTCACTAATGAACACTTAATTTAAGACAGCCATTAAAATCCAGTTAATGACCATAACTCTTAGTGTCTGTCAGAAAATTACATATTAAGAAAAAGTAACTCGAATTAATTTTATATCTCGTTCATAAGTTCGTGTAACTTTTGTAATCTAAAATAAATGCTCTAGAAGTTCAAACAGCAGTCCAGTTTTCATATTACGCATAAATTCATAACAATAATTGATAATCTTATCGTTTTGCAGTAAATTTTTATGCCACTCTTTCTTTTTGTTGTGTTTTGTTTCTCTCGGAAGGCTCGTACAGAAAACCAGAAAACACGCCGTAAAATTAAACTAGTTTATTAAGCGAGAATTCTACAACACAAAAGTATGAAGGAACGCGAAATGATTACAGTAAACGTGAAAATCTGGAAAACGTTTAAGTGTGTCTGAAGACGTAAGTATACAAGAGAATGTGTAAGTGGCGTTCGTGTGAATCTGTGTGTGTGTCTCAGCGGCCTGCTTCGCCTTATATAGTGTGCCCGAGAAGCTTCTAGAAGTTTTGTTCCAGAACATTCTACACAGTAAGACGATTATTCTAACGGAACATTGTACAATGTTCCATGTAATTCTAATAGATGCCAGCGATCTCCACAACCCTTTTTATAATAGATCCTACATGAACTTGGTACGAAATTTTGTACGGAATTACGGTACGATATTTTTAGAGGTACGAAGTACGGTAATTTTTTCGTACGGTTTTTTCAAAGTGAAGAAATGGACATGGAAATATGACATTAGAAAAAAAAGAGAAATTTCACAAAAAATATTGTCATTCGAGCAGTTTGAACGCTCTTTCAAGTATTTTTCGTTTTGCTTTGGACAGCAGAAGTTTCTATCAAATGAGCAATCTCTAGATCTACGGATGTTTCACCAGTGTTTCACCATGCCTCCAAGCAAACCGTTATTAGAGCGTTATGCATTTCTGAGAGTAGAACGAGTTTTGCCATTGACGTCCCTTCTGAGAGGGTTTCTAATAACTTGAGCATGTTGTGGTTTCCAAGAGGGCATGAATATCATATCATTACTGGCTTCCCCTTGTATCCCTTAACATTTCTCTGTAACGAATGGCTTCGCCAGCTACGTTAAAGTTGAATCTTGTTGTTTTTTTTTTTTTTTTTTAATAATTTGAGTAGTGCGAGGTGAGTGTCGACCATACGGTCATTAACACACTCACCTTACTTAAATGAAAAAATGATTATAGTTATGCATGCTTCTGTAGATAACTTAATGTAAATAAGGATGAAGTAAATGATGTAATAATTTGAGTAGTGGGGTGAGTGTAGACCATACGGTCATTAACACACTACTAAGAAAAAATTATAGTTTGCATGTTGTAGAATTAATGTAAATAAGGATGAAGTAAATGATAATAATAGCAATGGTATAAGAGCAATAAAGAATCAAAGCCTTTTTGATAGCAGGGAGATTGCTAGGATCGCAAGGATATTGGACTTGTAATACAAAGCTACATAAAAAGTACAAAGCTACATCTATACAAAGCTACAAAGCTAAATTTTCAAAAGGTACATACAATTGTTTCATTGTAGGCTCTAGTTAATATTTTAACGTGTTTTTGGGGTCACTGCTTAGAACAGCTCACAGGAAAGTACTTAATAAAATAATTTAATTTTGCCATATGTTTTTATGCATTCAGAAGGCAAGGTCTTGGATATAACATTTTATTGTGAAGTCAATATGCAGTGGTTTAAACATGTAGCCCCCTCCCTGCATGTGTCCCGTAGCCTCGGTCCGTTTGAAGAACAGCCTGACTTCAAAAGTGACGGTTATAAGCAGGACGTTTCATTGGTCCAATTTCTGATTGCAATTCTATCACTGATTTCATTTCCAATTTGCTTTCAGCTGATCGACTAACTACCTTCATATTGTGGTGAACTCGTAATCGTTGATTTTTTTTAGTCTATATTAAATTGGTAAGTCTTACCATTTTTGGGCGTTGTCCTCTGTTGATAGTAACTTTCTAAAGTAGTCTGTAAAACGGTACTGCTTCTAAAGTAGACTGTAAAACTGTAGTGTTTCTAAAGTTGACCATAAAACTGCACTGTTTCTAAAGCGGGCTGTAAAACTGCACTGTTTCTAACGCAGGCGGTGAACTGTACTGTTTCTAAAGTAGCCTGTAAGCTGTACTGTTTATAAAGCAGGCTGTAAAGCTGTACTGTTTCTAAAGCAGGCTGTAAACTGCACTGTTTCTAAAGTAGCCTGTAAGCTGTACTGTTTATAAAGCAGGCTGTGAACTGTACTGTTTCTAAAGTAGGCTGTAAAACTGTACTGTTTCTGAAGTAGGCTGTAAACTGTACTGTTTCTAAAGTAGACTGTAAAACTGCACTGTTTCTAAAACAGGCTGTAAAACTGCACTGTTTCTAAAGCTGACTATAGAACTGCACTGTTTCTAAAACAGGCTGTAAAACTGCACTGTTTCTAAAGCTGACTATAGAACTGCACTGTTTCTAAAGCAGGCTGTAAAACAAACTGTTTCTAAAGCAGGCTGTAAAACTGTGTTGTTTCTAAAGTAGTCTGTAAGCTGTACTGTTTCTAAAGCAGGCTGTAGAACTGTGCTGTTTCTAAAGTAGTCTGTAAGCTGTACTGTTTCTAAAGCAGGCTGTAGAACTGTGCTGTTTCTAAAGCTGACTGTAGAACTGCACTGTTTCTAAAACAGGCTGTAAAACTGCACTGTTTCTAAAGCAGGCTGTAAAATTGTGCTGTTTCTAAAGCAGGCTGTAAAATTGTGCGTTTCTAAAGCAGGCTGTAAAACTGCACTGTTTATAAAGCAGGCTGTAAAACTGCACTGTTTCTAAAGCAGGCTGCAGAACTGTGCTGTTTCTAAAGCTGACTGTAGAACTGCACTGTTTCTAAAGGAGGCTGTAAAACTGCACTGTTTCTAAAGCAGGCTGTAAAACTGTGCTGTTTTTAAAGCTAACTGTAGAACTGCACTGTTTCTAAAGCAGGCTGTAAAACTGCACTGTTTCTAAAGCCACTGTAAAACTGTACTGTTTCTAAAGCTGACTGTAAAACTGCATTGTTTCTAAATCTGACTGTAAAACTGCACTGTTTCTAAAGCAGACTGTAAAACTGCACTATTTCTAAAGCAGGCTGTAAAACTGCACTGTTTCTAAAGCAGGCTGTAAAACTGCACTGTTTCTAAAGCAGGCTGTAGAACCGTGCTGTTTCTAAAGCAGGCTGTAAAACTGTGCTGTTTGTAAAGCTGACTGTAAAACTGCATTGTTTCTAAATCTGACTGTAAAACTGCATTGTTTCTAAATCTGACTGTAAAACTGCATTGTTTCTAAATCTGACTGTAAAACTGCTGCTTGGTTACGAACGTGATACAGGCCTGTTTAGGTGTAAATTCAAATCGCTACGATAGGTGTACGAAGCCACTACGAATTTGTGAAACAGTCGACTTTAGCTGCAACTAAAATCTCTTTAATTTTAACATTTTTTAAAAACTAAACAGACACTTTTGAAACACCTCATATTTATCAGTTTTGACAATTTACTGTTCGTTTGCGTCATTGTTACCATGGCATTTCATTATTTCTGCCCAAATCACAACAATGCGCGGAAATTGCGTAAACATCAACTCCATTGTGCCCAAATCACAACAATGCGCGGAAATTTCGTAAACATCAACTCCATTGTGCCCAAATCACAACAATGCGCGGAAATTTCGTAAACATCAACTCCATTGTACAGTATGTCATTTTTCAAATTGTATGATGAATGAGCGTTTCTATCCGCTGAAATAATGGAGGTTTTTGTAACGCTCTGGGGAAATCGTTAATCTCATTGAAAACCTGAAACGTAATTGCTTGTAGAATGGAACTACTACAAAAAAACAGTGTTGATATCTGTGATAATGACATCACTCGAATGTTTAAACTTACTCGAATAAATAAAAAAATGGTTTTTACGAAACGGAATATATTGTTCAAATTTTCTTAGCACACAGAATATGTATATATATGCTAAGAAAATTCGAAAAACTCGGGCAATATATTCCGTTTTATAAAAACCATTTTTTTGCTTTATTCGCGTAAATTTATACCATACCATACCATACCATACCATACCATACCATACCATACCATACCATACCATACCATACCATACCATACCATACCATACCATACCATACCATACCATACCATATCATATTATATTTATAATATAAACCGTGAGTAAACATGTTTATATGCTTACTTGTGTTTTAAACTGCTGTAGAAAGAGAAACAGTCAATTGAAATACTAACATATATATCTTACAATATTTACACACACAAGCAACATTAACAACAGTGCAACAAACAAGCAATTTTTAATTAGCGTAAGCATAAACATTTATGAAAACATGTCTATAAGATAAACCATCTAACGGGCTTTTGTTCTGTGTGTTCTAAGACACAGTATCTGCACAATACCAACGATTTAGTTTGGCAGAAGGCTTTTATAATATACGATATTCATAATATCTAAAAATAGGTTTAGGTACAAGTTTAAGATCACGTATTCCATGCAAGGTGAAAACTACCTATGAATGTGGCTTCAACAAGTGTTTAAAATCACGTATTCCATGCAAGGTGAAAACTACCTATGAATGTGGCTTCAACAAGTGTTTAAAATCACGTATTCCATGCAAGGTGAAAACTACCTATGAATGCGGCTTCAACAAGTGTTTAAAATCACGTATTCCATGCAAGGTGAAAACTACCTATGAATACGGCTTCAACAAGTGTTTAAAATCACGTATTCTATGCAAGGTGAAAACTACCTATGAATGCGGCTTCAACAAGTGTTTAAAATCACGTATTCCATGCAAGGTGAAAACTACCTATGAATACGGCTTCAACAAGTGTTTAAAATCACGTATTCCATGCAAGGTGAAAACTACCTATGAATGCGGCTTCAACAAGTGTTTGAAATCACGTATTCCATGCAAGGTGAAAACTACCTATGAATGTGGCTTCAACAAGTGTTTAAAATCACGTATTCCATGCAAGGTCAAAATTACCTATGAATGCGGCTTCAACGAGTGTTTAAAATCACGTATTCCATGCAAGGTCAAAATTACCTATGAATGCGGCTTCAACAAGTGTTTGAAATCACGTATTCCATGCAAGGTGAAAACTACCTATGAATGTGGCTTCAAGAAGTGTTTGAAATCACGTATTCCATGCAAGGTGAAAACTACCCATGAATGTGGCTTCAACAAGTGTTTGAAATCACGTATTCCATGCAAGGTGAAAACTACCTATGAATGTGGCTTCAACAAGTGTTTAAAATCACGTATTCCATGCAAGGTGAAAACTACCTATGAATGCGGCTTCAACAAGTGTTTGAAATCACGTATTCCATGCAAGGTGAAAACTACCTATGAATGTGGCTTCAACAAGTGTTTGAAATCGCGTATTCCATGCAAGGTGAAAACTACCTATGAATGTGGCTTCAACAAGTGTTTAAAATCACGTATTCCATGCAAGGTGAAAACTACCTATGAATACGGCTTCAACAAGTGTTTAAAATCACGTATTCGATGCAAGGTGAAAACTACCTATGAATGTGGCTTCAACAAGTGTTTGAAATCACGTATTCCATGCAAGGTGAAAACTACCTATGAATGTGGCTTCAACAAGTGTTTAAAATCACGTATTCCATGCAAGGTGAAAACTACCTATGAATACGGCTTCAACAAGTGTTTAAAATCACGTATTCTATGCAAGGTGAAAACTACCTATGAATACGGCTTCAACAAGTGTTTAAAATCACGTATTCCATGCAAGGTGAAAACTACCTATGAATGCGGCTTCAACAAGTGTTTGAAATCACGTATTCCATGCAAGGTGAAAACTACCTATGAATGTGGCTTCAACAAGTGTTTGAACTCGCGACTGTTTTGCACTTGCTACACTCGACGACAAGGACAATCACATTCCGTTTTATCAAAACCAAAAAAATTGGTTTGCTTCACGTGCTCGTGTTTATACATTCGAGTTGTGTCAGGAAATTACCACGATGGACATGAGTTTTCTTTGCGAGTCTGTGAGCGTCAAAAAGATGCTGTGAGCTCTTTGATGTTAATGGACTGTTTGCAGATGAAAGTCTTCAGTGAGCATCTTGACGGTAACTGAGGAAATGGAACACTTTGTTAGGACGATGTAATAAATTTTCAAAACACGCGCAATTTTCCCGAGGCGCGTTGCGTCCTGTATTCTGCATGCTAACGTCCAAGGTCTTTCGACACAGAAGATATTTGGACCAAAGACATCTACAGTCTGCGGGGACAAAATCGATAATAATTATGGGATTTACAAAAATTCAATGACTGAAGATTAAGGTAGTTTATTACGTCAAATCTAGGCGATTCGATAAGACTGAAAATTAAGGTAGCTTATTGTGCCAAATCTTGGTGATTTAGCAAGACTTAAACTTAAGGTAGCTTATTGTGCCAAATCTTGGTGATTTAGCAAGACTCAATACATAATATAGATATATTATACATATATATACAGGGTGTCTACAAAATCTCTTTACAGTTTTAAGAGTTTATTGCAAATGCGTTGGTGATTTGTTAGCTAGATTTATTCTTATGTAATTATTGGTGCCAAATCTTGGTGATTTAGCAAGACTCAAACTTAAGGTAGCTTATTGTGCCAAATCTTGGTGATTTAGCAAGACTCAAACTTACGGTAGATTATTGTGCCAAATCTTGGTGATTTAGCAAGACTTAAACTTAAGGTAGCTTATTGTGCCAAATCTTGGTGATTTAGCAAGACTCAAACTTAAGGTAGCTTATTGTGCCAAATCTTGGTGATTTAGCAAGACTCAAACTTAAGGTAGCTTATTGTGCCAAATCTTGGTGATTTAGCAAGACTCAAACTTAAGGCAGCTTATTTTACAAACAGGGTGAAGAATCAGAATTGCGGATTTATCACAGATTCTGAATTCATCCGATTTGTTCGGAGTTTTATCGTGAATGAATCACATGTCGTAAATGTGCAGTAAAACTCGTCAGCTTCTACGATGCAGTTAGCAAACGATGTGTCATTCCACTTACTGTTCAATTCAATTCGTATTTACTAACTGAACCTCTATAACATTATTTGCTTTCAGATCAGTTTGACTCCATCAAAGTGTTACGTGAATGTTGAAGGCCTTGTCAGGAAACCGAGCAATAGACCCTACTTGGTGTGGGTGGAAACAGGGGCGGAACGAGGGGGGGCCCTTGTCAAAATTATTGCTTTGTCCGCTACGCCGTCCTACACACGCTAATTATAGGCCTGCATGCTGTATAAATGGGGTTAAAATTGGCTTAACCATTATTTAACCACTTCGGATACCTCGCCCCCTCCGCCCAGAAAATTTTTGCGCCCCCCCCCCCCCTGCTTGCCACATCTAGTTCCGGCCCTGGGTGGAAACCGGTTGTTGTTTATTGATTTGCAATCAACTGATTATCGATTAATCATTTCAGAAACATGTCCAAATATTGCCATGTGGGGTGATTGCTATCAAACGCTGTAATTTATGGAGCAATCCAATGTGTTTTGAAAAAAAAATCAGACTGTCACGATACTAAAAATCAGGTAAATATTATTAATTATTGCTCAATTAATATAATAATAATAATA